>OY992887.1:82435409-82485409 GCA_963921405.1 Cepaea hortensis
ACAGGAATGGAGCATAATGGGGATGACCTGTTGCCGTGAAGTTGGAACTAACTAATTACTAAGAATTTTTACGTTCAGTAGTTTGCCATGGCTTTCTGAACGACCGACGCTCATACCATCGAATTCAAGGCAATGCGGTAATAGCTTTTAAATCATCTGCAACTGATTTCGAACCCTGGACTCGGCGTGTCGGTCAATTGTGAAACGTGTTCACTGTCCCTCAGCCACAAGTAGGATACTAGCACTCTATAACTCTCGAGAGACCCGAGCTCTCTTGGTGAATCTCGCCGCAAGAGCTGAACTCGTGCTCATATTTAGGTAGCAATTTAGACAAACACGGGGGAACAGATAGAGGAGTTTACATAAGCATGCAAAAAGTAAGAGGAACTTTCATCAAGGAGCATTTCTCCGTGCCTGGAGGGATATTGGGTATATTGTGCTTGCCGCATATTATTAGAAGTTTTATAGCACCTGTATATTTGTGGAAGCCACACTACCAAACTTTTAGTATTTAGCCCTAACATCAAGATGTCAATTGAAACAAGAAAAAGAGTGCTGAGGGGGTTCATAGAGCCTGTTCTTTTGTATGGATGTGAAACTTGGACAATGTGCAGTCAAGCTGAAAAACATCTGATGGCTGTAGAAATGTGGTTTCTGAGGAAAATGCAAAGAATACCATGGACAGACAGAAAAACCAATGACCAAGTACTACAGGAGACAAATAAAAATCGTAAATTGATTAGAGAAATTAGACGTAGACAGTCAAAATGTTTTGGACATGTTATGAGAAGAAATAGATTGAAGAACTTAGTGACAACTGGCAAGATCGAAGGGAACAGACAAAGGGGAAGACCGAGAAGAAAATACCTGGATGGCTTGGCCACATGGCATGGTCGAGGCAGGAACACTGAGCTGATCCACGACCCTGGTGATCGAGTGAAATGGCGAGTCATGACCGCCTACACTTTCCGGCATGGCACATGATTGATTGATCGAACATCAAATAGCACTGCTGCCTGAATCAGAAACAGAGAGACCAGAAACATGGAGAGATTGGACGCAGAGGTGTTTCCAAGGCACCAGGGTCGGGATCTATACTGGCCAAGACCTGCTGACACGTCCACGCCGTGCGTCCTGGGTAACAGGTCCCTTCGGGGACCTGGCTAACATCAGTAGGATCGACGATTCCTCCGAAGTCGGAGAGTATCTGCCTGCATGGCGAGGAACCACCAGTCTGCACACCAATAAGCCAGACATGGGACAACGGATACTCACGTAAACCTCAGGCCCTGTATTCATCCGACATACAGGACTTCACGCTGGAGTTCACAGCCAACGAACACAAGCAAGCAAGCAACATGGAGAGATCGGAAAGATGGAGAACAACTAAAACTAATAAACTACAAACTTGCATTAACTGGTGCTGACGCAGAATAGAAGCACTGAAATGTTATGACAGGTAGTCAATGTTGGGCTCGTGGAGAGAACTTCACACATTTCAGTGAATCGGGAAATGTGGAAAATATTGGCGCTGGACAGGGCATACGCTGAGAAAACCTAAGATAGGATAGTTTAACTACACACCCACGTGTCTGGTGGAACCCACAGTGCAAACGAAATAATAGGAGACCTAAAAACACACGTAGAAAAGAATTAAAGACAGATGATTAATATGCGGAGAACATGGATGGAGCTGCGGAATAAAGCAAAATGTAGAACGACTTGGGGTGAATTGGTTGAAGGACTATGTCCCAGTGAGAGATAAAGTACAGAAGACAATGGAGGCGAAGGAGGTGATTATGGAGGCGAAGGAGGTGATTGAGAAGGAGTAGACGGAAAAGGGGGAGTATTGTTTGACACGAGTTGATTAAGGATTTATGTTCCATTGTGACATAAACAATCCAAACAAGACGCGAATAAGTCCGAAGCAATCTCATACCAGCTTTGGTTTCCCAAAGACTCTTCATGATTGGTACAAGCTAGCCAACACCACATCCACCTTTTTGACCTCTCTTACGCAAGTCACAACGGGTAGGTTACAGCGTTTCTTTGATAGCCCCCGCGTTACATGTGGGACTCTATAATTATGTATGTTTTTTAACTGAATTTTAAATTAACCAGTGTTATTTTAGTGTTTGCAGATTGCAACAGAACAATCACGGACATGAGGTCAAATATAAGCACTCCAAATTTCCCCGGGGAATACCCTCTTGACATCATATGTGTTACTAAACTTAGAAGCGAGGTCAACAGCACTTTCCTGATCACCTTTTCCAACTTCAGCATAGAAGAGGATGAGAACTGTGGCTATGATTCACTCAGCATTTATCAAGGTTGTTGATTACTTAAGAACTACTAAGATAATCATTAATGATGTTTTATGTCATCACTGTACCTTTCTGTGATACCGTTTTTCTTTAAAGCCTAGACTAACCTTTATGTAACTTACACAGGGTGTATTTTTAATGACTGTGCGGTGTTTGAAAATATTGCCGGTCCAAGTTTTGTATTCACTCTCTGCAAAGTTCATGCAACATAAGATGTAAATACAAAACTTGGACTGGCAATATTTTCAAAAACTGCAATCATTAAAAATACACCCGGTAGTTTGTCAACGAAATCAACACCATCAAATAACAGGTCCGTTGCAGAACTCCGCAGTCATCACGACATACCCAAACATTTCCTATTCCTTTGCCATGTCTCCTGCCCCAAGCCCCTCGTGCCAAAAGTATCTGCAATGTTCGGTGTCCATCTTCTGCTAGTCGAGCTCTGCTTCTTCTTCCAGAAACCAAGCCTTCGATCGCAGTTCTGTCCCAACCATTTTTACTGTTAATATGGTCAAGGTATTTCAGAACAAGAATCGCCATTGCGAAGGTAATCTTTTTGCAAGATAGGAAAACCTACTGACCAATAAAAGGTGTCATTTGCAACGAGAAAAAGAGTGTTGAGGTGCTACATAGAACCTGAACTTTTGTATGGATATGAAGCATGGACAAGCTGAAAAACATGTGATGGCTGTGGAAATGTGATTTCTGAGGAAAATGCAAAGAATACCATGGACAGACAGAAAAACCAATAGCGAATTCCTACAAAAAATAAATGAAATCCGTAAACTGATTAGAGAAACTAGACGTAAACAGTCACAATTCTTTGGACACGTTATGAGAAGAAATAAATTGGAGAACCTGGTGGCAACTGACAAGATCGAGGAGAAGAGAACAATGGGAAGTAAGAGAAGTAAATACCTGGATGGCTTGGCCACCTGGTATGGTCACAACAAGAAAACTGTCTGAACTGATCGTCTGAGGTGGCGAAACGTGACCGCCCAAGCTTATCGGCATAGCACATGACGATGATGATTTCTTTTTTTTTTTTTTTTGGCTGCCATGTTGGGTTCCTTGAGACACCTGCGTTCCCTTGCTGCCCTCATCCCCATGGCTGTGGTCTAAATCCTCAGTCTTGTGCAACCCATTAAGTTGTTAGGGTAGGTGGGTATCCTGCTCTGGTGCACTCTCGGTCCCCAGAATTGCTATTTACCAGACCCTAGTTGATTCCCCTCCTCTGCCGATGGAACTGCGTTTGGAATTTTACCTTCAACATTTCTCAAGCATCCACACATCAGTATAAAAATCAAGCAGCAAATATGATCAACTCATATTTTTACCAGCACTTTTATACTCAGACGACAGTGAGGGCCCCTACGGGTCCAAATACTAACAAAACATCCATCGATCGGTCCAGCAGTACACCTAACACTTAACCGGAAGTGATTGCTGGACCGATGCAAATAAGGCCCTGTAAGGGATGCTTTTTTGTTTGTGGTGAATTAACAGCAGAGTACCTTCCTAAACTCCCCAAATTTCCAAAATTCTCCAATTCTCCCAGACCCATCAATGTCTCCTCTTTTTATCCGTATCCTCGGGTCCACCCACGAAACCCTATTTCACCCTTGTTCACAATTACCAGTTCCCACAAACATTCCATTTTGGGACTTTCCTTTGTCTAGGCATCTACCAGCACGTTTTACCTTTCGATAAGTGATTCTAATCTTGACTCGTGAGTTCTTCTATAATACCATTGTCTTGGGGCTCCCCCATTGTCTGGATCTATTCATTAACTTGGTGCCACATCTGCCTTACATTCCCCTCACTCCTACAGCACCGCTTTGTTACTTTCACTGATTCCTCACGCATTGTTACATTACCCTCTCCTCAAAAGAAAACATAGTTTTCAAATTAAGGGTGAGCAATGCTTCTCTAAATCCGTGAACGAGCAAAATCACGATGCGTGAGTAACACCGAGTATACATCCCTCATACTCTCTACTCCCTCCCTTGCACACTTCAACTCCCACACTAAATAATAGAGCGGGTAACCGCAGGTAACCTAACACATTATTCATCCATTAAAAAAAAAACATCCAACTTGTGTACCTACAAGTAACATCTTAGAGAATACAATACATATAACTTGCACATTGTGTCAACTAACAAGATGTCAACTGAAACGAGAAAAACGAATGTTGATGTGCTACACAGCACCTGTACCCATGCATGGCCGTGACGCTTGGACAATGAGCAGTGTCACATTTCCCCACACACAATGTATATCTTAAAGTATTTAGTGTTCATTGTTTTCGTTGAACCTTGCCCTTGGTGGTTACTGGAGAGTAAGTCTGCCATAATGTTGTCTTCCCCAAGTATAGTGTCATATATTTTTGAAGGGAGTGGGAGATCACTGTAGTGCATGCCCCATCTCTAACAAAAGATGTAGAGCCCCATCCTCTTCTATCTTCAATAACCCCAGAATATGAACCTTGAGTTATCTGCAGGCCTCGTTCTATTAAGTATTGTCTAGGAGATATAGATTATGGCCCTGGTAAGAATGGTAATTTACTAACTGGGAATCTGCCCCTTCTCCAATGATTCTGATAGCTCTGGAGCCCCCTTATTGTTTATCAAATCTGAGGAAAGTCTGGAGAAGTTTCTCAGCCTGATTTAGATGAAGAAAACATGGATGTTGAGCAGTTGATAGATCTAGAGTCTTTTTATTTCCCCATTCAGTAAGTCATTATGAGTTAATTTATCTTTAAACAATCAAACACATAAACAATCACATCAGATTCTGACAACATGATGTACAAAGAAGTTGTTGACACAGATAGGTTGGAACTGACAAATTAACAGATTCGTGTTAATCATTTATTGACTGGCCTGAGCCTTCTGGTCAGTACATACATCTCTATTGTGATTTACACAAAGTAATAGAACAGTTGCACTTTGGACCATTGTCCCAGACAATCAATAACAAGCATCAATATATGAGATGTCAACAAGTGTGAAAACATAGTAAACATTTTGATGTTGTACATATTAAGTATGATGGTGATGTCTCAACCATTAAATGTCAGTTTTCCTGAAATTGGGTGTGTAGTCTACCAATGAGAAAAGTAACCTGGTGACTGGAGGATTAGGTAAGCCAGGGTCCATTGACTGATGGATCCACTTCAGGTCTGCCCGTATAGCTCCTCTGAAGGCCTCCCCCTGCTCTGTTCATAGCCAAGTCATCCTCCATCTCACTTGTGGTTCATCTCTTTCTCTCGGCTTCCCTCTCTCAGGTCTGATTTAGGTGGTTAATTTGCTGATGTGTTGGGTGGTTGTTGGTATGTAGCCACCAAGATCACTGATGAATATTCGCATAAATATATACATTCCTACCAATACAATAATAAGAAGTAGGTCGGAAGAAATCTAAATTCCTGAAGTAGGAACTAGTTCCCCTCCCCTCCTTTTCTCTCTGAGCTAGTGTTGGGTTAAGTTGGGGTGGTCAGAGTTTATCACACGGTGTACGCCTTGTATCAACCTGTTCCTGCTGTATGTAAGTTCTCATTTGACCGGGGTCAGTGAACGTGTACAGTAAGACATTGACAAGAGTGAGAATATGTCAAGATGCATGTAAATAAATGACATACATTTAGAACATTTCTTCCACTAAATGGTGTTTACAATGTGTATAAATAATTCTCTGTGTTTTCCCAATTAACTACTTCTTCTTCTTGTGTCTAATAACTCTCTTCCATTACCTGTTGTTGTTGTGATGTTGAGTGTTGGGTTGTGTGGTGATGAGTGGTGTGGCGTGGTGTTGTGTTTTAAGTTATGTTGAGTAATGAGTTAAGTTCACTGCGCGTGATGGTGTTCCGCGAAGCACAACTTTCTCATGTGTTGCAATTCATGTGTGCCCTTATCTAATTAAATTTGACATAAATATAAATATTTATTCCGCCAAACCCTATTAATTCAATAGATGAAGGAGAAAGGAAAGATTGATTTCTCCTTCAGCTTTCTAAATTGTAAATAGGCATAGATAAGTCTGTTTTAGAACAAGGCACTTATTCTAGTACACGAACTGTCATTTCAGCTGTAGATAGTGATAGCATCTTTTATCAGTGTTTCTGGTGAAATGCACAAGATTGCTTTAGAATCATCACTTCTCACAGTTGTTTAGAATAGAATGTAGTAGTATAATGCACTTCTTAAAGTTAATAATTATCTTTAAGAATATCAGAGATGGCAGTTCTATCTAAGAGAATATTAGAGAGTCATTTTGCCCGGGAATGGCTTTGCGTCGTTAGAATCTACAGTCGAGCATTTTTACATTTCAGAGGTTTTAATTAATAATAATACATTTCAATTGACATCACAAACACGGGTTTACATTACTTGATACTTGATACATCGGGTTCTTAGTTTAATCACGGGACTAACAAACGTACCTCGGATCCAGACTTCTGCCTTGCCCATTGAATTTTTGGTCACACAATTTCTGACGTCTTTTCGCCAGGCATGTTTTTGCAAGAGTGGGCTGCTTATCATAATTTATACCGGCGTTGGCGCGAAAGCGGTGTCACATGTCTCTCCCAACCAATGGGGTTCCGAGCTTTGTCTGATACAATCTTTCTAAGAATCCACGTCATTTGTCACTTGTTCAGTTCCAGTTTCGATGTTAAGTTTTAAGTCCTAGTCTCCATTTGTGGTTGTGAAGTCAATTTCTTTTAATGTTGTTTCCTCTTTTTTGCGGCACTTGTTGGTAAATGAATAATGTTGGTTGCGTTATGCCACATATAGGCATCGGCACAAATGAGTATTCCTGCAGCAAAATATTCCACAGATGAACACGTGCGTTCTTCATTGCTGCCGTATGGATGAATGTTAGTGATCTGTGATCAGTTTGCAGGGCGAATTTTTTCACATTAGGTACCTGGACAGTTTGTGTACCGACCACACAATCGCCAGAGCCTCACCTCCTAACGTTGAAAAAATTGTCTCTGGTGTGTAGACTGCTAGCTAACCCGATGGCTGGCTGAACTCGAAAAACAGATTGTCTGATTTTCAATGATCAAACTACTGTTGGTGCAGTTGTTTCAATTTGCTGGCGCATCCGGTTCGTTGATGAATATTCTCACGTTGACTCGTCTCCAGTCAAATCTTCCTATGACGGGTCATCTGTAAATCGGACTTGACTCCAGAAAATTATCTGTCACAATGCTGCTGTCAGATAGAAGTGGCTGTGATTATGTCCAGGGGTATATCTGTATGAATACTCTGCAGGAATACTTATAAACAGCTATTAGGCACTTGAGAACTCTGGTATGCACACGCAACTTCGTTTAATGATAGATGAACACGGTGACAAGTATAGCATTATTCCAGGAAGTTTCGCTGAACGTGTCACATTGTCGTTAGGCATTACTCCGGACTATAACACTGCCTTCTACAGGACTTTTAAATAAACTTGTCGCGCCGGACTCTTCCCGTGTCCGAACGTCACCAACAGAGTATCTTTTTGGCCAAGTTTTCCTCTAACTGTCCACACTGAATGCCTGGGTGAGGTTTTCCTGACCTCCCCATGTTGGGACTTTCCTTTGTCTATGCAACTACCAGCACATTTTACCTTCCCAACAGTGATTCTAATCTTGACTCGTGAGTGCTTCTACAAAACCACTGTGTTGGGGCTCCCCCATTGTCTGTATCTACTCATTAACTTGGTGCCACATCTGCCGTACTCAATAAATAAAATAAATAAATAAAAAGATGTCATTTGCAACGAGAAAAAGAGTGTTGAAATGCTACATAGAACCTGTGCTTTTTTATGGAGGCGTGAACAATGGGCAGACAACGTGAAACACATCTGATAGCTGTGGAAATGTGGTTTCTGAGGAAAATGCAAAGAATACTATAGACAGACAGAAAAACCAATGACCAAGTCTTACAAGAAACAAATGAAAACCGTAAACCGATTAGAGAAATTAGACGTATGTCCGTCACAATTTTTGGGTCATGTTATGAGAAGAAATAAATTGGAGAACTTGGTAACAACTGAAAAGATCGAGAAGAGAGCAAGAGGAGGGCAGAGAAGTAAATACCTGGATGGCTTGACCACATTGTATGGCCGAGACAAGAACACTGAGCTGATCCACGACTCTGGTGATCTAGTGAGATGGCGAAACATGACCGCCTACGCTTACCGGCATGACACATAATGATGATGTTGATGATGATTCATTTATTTACTTATTATACAGTTTGTTTGTAAAGTGTCACTACACTTTATATGTAGGTCAAATTTGAGGAAAAAAAATGAAGTACATGACATCATCTAAAATGTGCCAAATTGTGATTAAGTTAGTTATAATAGGCACTGCTATGGTCTAACGTTGTTTTGGGGAAGCTGGAAAGTACCAATGAAGTATTAATTATAACAGGTGTTGAAAATGTCCACCACAGGCTTCAAGAAATTACTGTACACGTCTCTTCAAATTGTCAAATACCTTCTGCAACGTATTTGTTGTTTTCGGGTGTATCCACCGCCATTTCGAAACAGTTGTTCAGCAAAAAAATATGCTTTCTTCCGTTGATAACACCAATCTGTTTGGAGTGCAAACAATTTCCCAGCAGACGACAGCCATTCGCTGCATATTGCTTCACTGTAGAGCACATTTTTGATGACGTCAGTGTACTTCAATTTTTAAATTTTTTCTACATTCAAAGTGTAGTGAGACTTTACAAAACACCCTATATATAACTCTGATGTCTGCACCTGACGATGCAGCGAAATATTCCATTCAATAAGTCATGTAGCCTGTTGTATGTGGCATCCAGGTTTACATCTTTCAGATAAGGGCTGAAGTTAACACGTATTTCTCTCTCTACAAGTACGACCAGGCGGGACCCAAACATCAGACAGAGTACTCTTACGGCGCATGTGCGGAAACCGTTTGGAGAATCCAATTGTAAGCTACGAAGGGTTTGGCTTGGATCTGGAGTTCAAGTCCGACAAGTCTATGAGTGACACCGGTTATCTGGCTAATGTCCTTATCGCCCCTTTATTTCAAGGTAAATATAAACACTTCTGCAGTTGATGGAGATTATATTTTTGGCTGTGATATTCCAATGGATAACATCTTATTAAAGGGTCTTGTACTTTCTATGTCTTCTAAGGGAGTCTCCGTGGCGAAGTGGTCAAGCCGTTTGACTCGGGCTCCGAAGGTTGTGGGTGCGATTCCGGACCGCGTCCTTCGGTTCAGGAGCTAAATTTTTCAGGAGACTCTTGTGGGTCGTCGCTAGAGCTACGGATTTCGTGCTTTGTGCTACGCTTTCCGCGCCGCGGAAAGAGACCGAGCCATATGGGATAAAACCCGGTGCAATGAAGTCGACCCTGTCGACTTTTTACTTCTACTTTATTGAACTAATGAATTAATTGAATAATGAACATATGGGACGCAGAGGTGTTTCCAAGGCACCAGGGCCGGGTTATATACTGGCCAAGACCTATTGACGCGTCCTCGTCGAGCGTCCTGGGCAACAGGTCCCTTCGGGGTCCTGGCTAAAGTCAGTAGGATCGCCGATTCCTCCGAAGTCGGAGAGTGTCTGCCTGTACGGCGAGGAACCACCAGTCTGCACACCAATAAGCCAGACATGGGACAACGGATACTCACGCAAAACTCAGGTCCTGTATGACATCACACTGATGTTGGACAACAGGATGCCTTCATCCGACATACAGGACTTCGCGTTGGAGCTCAAGCCAACGAACACAAGCAAGCAAGCAAGCATGAACATATAATGAGTTACATGGTACAGCATGTCAAAGAAGCTATAGTCATACATGTTTAGCTTCTAGTACAATCTCCCAAAAGCCTCAATTGTATGACATATTTGACATATTGCGATAAATACAAATGGGAAGATCCAATCCAATATTTTCGAGAAATATAAATTGGCCTCGTTCAACCTTCTTTCCTTTCTTGGTTCTCTTTCGAGCTAGTCCTAAACGGGACTGGTTATATTTTCTGCTCTCTGCTCTTCGGGTTGGGTTTTGGGTCTTATTGAATTGGTCCTGATGAGGATCGGTCGTTAGGAGGACCCGGCAGTTGTTCGTTGCCTACTGTAAAAGTATAGGTCTTTAACTCCTTTAGTCCTCAGAAGGATTGATCGTGGATTCATTTAATCCTCATAAGGACTAAATGGGAAGAAGCATGGGCATGGCTGATATAGTAAACGCAGCACGGACTCATTTAGCGGATACTGACAGATTGGCGCTGGCCGGACTACACGAACTGGGTTTGAAGCCTAGTCAAGCACGTCTATGCGCTCTCCGAGGTCAAGGAAGAAAATATCATGAACAGAGATATCATATACGATTATATATGATATCATATGTGATTACTCTTATTAAAAACCACTAGCAATGTATTTATTTATTTATTTGACAAATTATGTCATATCCCATCTTCTTTTTCCTCCTCCTCCTCCATCTCCTCCTCCTCCTCCTTCACATCTTCTTCTTCTTCTTCTTCTTCTTCTTCTTCTTCTTCTTCTTCTTCTTCTTCTTCTTCTTCTTCTTCTTCTTCTTCTTCTTCTTCTTCTTCTTCTTCTTCTTCTTCTTCTTCTTATTCTACTTCTTCTTCTTCTTCCCCCTCCTCCTCCGCCTCCTTGTTTATACTCAGACATTCAGTTAACTTCTCTAATAAACAGTAGTAGTTGGTTTCTGGTTATTGACATTCCCTTAGATTTTTTAAAGCATTTTATAAATGAAGTTGTCTATGCCGTATTTGTTGACAAGCAATGTAGTAAACTGGGCAGGAATGACAAAATATTTACGAAAGAAGACCTACCCATGGATAGATCAGCGTGTTACCAGGAGTCAAATCGG
This sequence comes from Cepaea hortensis, assembly GCA_963921405.1. Lineage (NCBI taxonomy): Eukaryota > Metazoa > Mollusca > Gastropoda > Stylommatophora > Helicidae > Cepaea > Cepaea hortensis. The sequence continues at coordinate 82,446,623 of OY992887.1, forward strand.
TCTAGAGAGCATACATGCTCCAATCGAACACACTCCTGAGTTAGAGAAGTGCATAACCAGATGGGACGCACGCACCTCAGAGGGAGGAATGGGAAAGACCAGTCGTGGTGTCAGGTCGTAGAGTTCTATGAATTGTCTGGGGAGAAAAGGCCACCAAAAAAGAACTAACCTCTCACCTTATTATGTCATGGCCTCGAATATGTTAGGACCTAATACTTCACGGATGCCGCAGTGGCGTTGTAGCTAGATGTTCGTCCGGTGATTACTGGTTCGATCATCAAAGCGGGCCAGATTCGAATTTTTAATTAACCTGGTTTCCCAAAAATTGTTTTGGGAAGTAAAGACGAAGGGTGTGATGCCGACCACATCACTCACCTAGTGCCGATTGCTCTATAAAAATGATGGGTCTAGCATCATATACCCAAATGCGCTTTAACAGATTCAGTGCCAAACAAAAACTTAGGTTTGGACCAAATAAAAATGGATGGCGAAAAATGGAAAGTAGAGGTGTATCACAGTTATGAGTCTTATGACTTAAAAGTTGTTAATATGGTAGTAGACATATTGTATAATATACCAAATTAAAGGGGGTCGATTAGGAAAGACTACTGTGTATAAGCCCATGGAAGATTAGGAAAGTCGCTGAAGACAATTAATCATCCCATGGCATGTAATTAGTAAATGGATGTAAAAGGGTTCTTTACTGACTTTACCCACTTTACTCACTATTTCACACCCCAACGGTGGTATCAGCTATGGAACCATCTTTGCCTTTATTTAACTGACACACTACGGAAAGTCGTTTATCTTAAGGTTTTGTCGTTTGCAATCTAGAGCAAACAAGTATTTTTATTTGACGCTCGCTTGCTTTGGGCTCAAACATAGTCCATACATACTACTTCTAGTAGCACTGGACTGAATTGTGCATGTGGATTAGCTTTCCCTACTACCCAAGTCCTACACCATCAGGCGAACCCACTCCGACATCAGAGGTACTTGTAATGTACGTCCCCAAGTCAAGGACGAGAAGTCAACATTTTAGTCCAACTGACCAGTGTAGGGATTGAACCCGCTACCTGGGTATCATCACACTGGGTGTTTAAGACCGAGCACTCTTATCTATTCTGCCATACAGACTTCCGGCATTTAATGTGAAAATCAAATGTTTGATTTAGGTCCCAGCTGCCCTGCCGTGTGTGAAAATGGGGGAACCTGCACTGAAATACTGCTACCAGATGGAGCTGTTGACTGGATGTAAGATATGCTTTGTTTACCTCCATAACGACCGACCGACAGACATCATCATCATCACCACTGCCACCACAACGATCAACAGACATCATCTTCACCACCATTATTACCACAACGACCGACAGATATCATCATCCTCATCACTACCACCACAACGACCGACAGACATCATCATCCTCATCACTACCACCACAACGACCGACAGACATCATCTCATCACCACTGCCACCACAACGATCAACAGACATCATCGTCATCATTATTACTACAACGACCGACAGACATCATCATCCTCATCACTACCACCACAACGATCAACAGACATCATCATCATCACCATTATTACCACAACGACTGACAGACATCATCATCCTCATCACTACGACCACAACGACCAACATACATCATTATCAATATCACCACTACTACCACAACGACCAACATACATCATTATCAACATCATCATCATCATTACCATACTACCACAACGACCAACATACATCATTATCAACATCATCATCATCATTACCACTACTACCACAACGACCAACATACATCATTATAAACATCATCATCATCATTACCACTACTACCACAACGACCAACATACATCATTATAAACATCATCATCATCATCATCATCATCATCATAACCACTAATATCTCCACAACGACAGACAGACATCATCGTGGCCGTGTCAGCACTGACACCATCATCGTCTCCATGGTGTGCTAAGTTTAGACTGAACCATAACTGTGTTCATTTTATTTATTTCAGTTTATTTGTTCATTCAACAATCATTCATTCAATCAACCAATCAGTCAATCAACCAATCCATCAATCAATCAATTAATCAATGAAGTGTTTTCACAACCAAGATTGGTTGCAATGATCTTTAAAATTGTTCGACTCGTTTTATTTGTCCGTATGTCTGACTCTTTCCGCTGCTCTCCATCTCCTCCCCTTCTCTCTCTCTCTCTCTCTCTCTCTCTCTCTCTCTCTCTCTCTCTCTCTCTCTCTCTCTCTCTCTCTCTCTCTCTCTCTCGGAACACTAACAGACTCCAGTTTGCCATCTCCAATTTTTATCGTTGTAACCTTCTTGTTTTGCAAAACGATCTTTGGTTGTCAGCTTAATAATTTCGCCTCATGAGGTTTTTTTCTTTCTTTGAACAACACACTTATATTAAATACAGGAAGATGTGTTACATCTAATGTAGAATTTCTTAAGATATAAAACGCGCACACACAAAACTATCAATTTTAGTGAAAAAGAAACCGAGATAAGTGCTATATAGAGTCTGTTTGCATTTAAGACCAGGACATTAAAGAAACAGATCTAGAAAAACATTATGCCCCCCTCCCAGTAATGTGAACTCTGGGGGAATGCAACATATACCTTTAACTAATAGAAAAAGAAAATAGGCATACCGTCAAAATATAGATGAAAATCACAAACTGATTGGGAAAATAAGTATACCCTTGACGAATAGAAGAAGAAAATAGACAGACCTTCAACGGATAGATGAAAAACGGAAATTCATTAGAGAAATTTATTGTAAACAGTCGGGATTGTTTAGGCTCATTATGCAGAGAATTGGACTTAAAAACTGTCTGATATCTGGCACAATTCACTGGGGAAAGCAAGAGGAAGACAAGGAGATAACTACATAGAAGGGCTGGCCAAATGACATAATCGGGACAAAAACACAGACCAGATCAGATACTGGGGATCGTTTGAGATGACGAATCGTGATCGCCTTTGCTTATCATCATGACACATGATGATGATAATACACCAAAGTAATAATCCCAAATTGTTCTCATAATTTCGCGTTGGGCAAGCAAGACACACACAATATTCAGTTCCAAACAAGAATACATAACAATACGCTAGCATGCATGGTGAATATACTGGACACAGCATTACGGTCCGATGTGTTTGTATGTTTGCTATTTGACGTATGCTGGTTTAATATAAAATTCTGAGATCTATGGTGCTATCTCAATGACTAGATACGAATTCTGTCCGTATTCCACAGTTGTTGGTTCATGTGTATGATAGACCTGGCTAATGAAGACACCCTGTTTAGGGGTGTCTAGTTGGTCGTGCGTCGAAGTACACTTGTTCCCGCAGCGAGGCGCCGTTGTCATTTAGAGGTGACAGGTTCGAATCCAGGTCCATAATTAAAGCTTTGAATATTTATATTGTATAGTGCGTCCTATAATCTCTACTTCCTTCTCCTCACGCCTATGAGCGCCAAACAATACTATGTGTTTATTTATGAACGGGGTCGTAACAGAGCAGTGACTAGACGCTCGCTTTCCGTACAGTCGGTCTTGGATTCCATCCGTATCGGCACTGTTTCGAATTTTAAAACTTGACCTTTGTTCTCAGGTTGACCCAACCTAAACTGGGTACTAGGATCTGTCTTGGAAAGTAAAGGACGCGGGCGTGATACCGACCACACTCACCCCCTGAGTGTCTTTTGGTCTAAAAATATAGTCGTCCTTGACTTGGGCAGGTAAATGACAAGTACCTCTGAAGTCAGAGTGGGTTCGCCTGATGGCGAAAGATACTGATAATAGGGAAAGCTAATCCACAAGCAAAACCCATTCCAGTGCACAAGAAGTAGTAGTATATCACGTGAATGGACTACGCTTGAGTTGAAAGCGAGCGAACTTAATATATATACGAGAAAATCTATCTCCATGTGCCTAATGCACGTTAGGCGTTTAAAGGGGACGTTTTTATTTACTGACTTTACTTTTTCGCTATTGAGTATGGTCTCGTTATTGTTATGAAGTGGTCTACTGGGAGTGTGTAAAGTCATGTGGAACACATTTAAGACAAATTCTTTCTTCCATTGATAACACCATTCTGTTTGGAATGCAAAGTATTACCCCAGCAAACGACAGCCATTCAATGTATATTGCTTCACGGAATGTGGATGTGGAGCACATTTGTTGATGACGTCATGTACTTCATTTTTCGAATTTGTTCTATTTACAAAGTGTAGTGAGAGTTTACAAACACAATGTATAATATAATCTGCAGGTGCGTCTGCCCTGAACGTTTCACCGGCACCTTGTGTGAGATGCGAGTCTCGGAGACCTGCTCCGACATCAGGTGTCAGAATAATGGCGTCTGTCGTGATGATGGCGTGGCGGTCTCCTGTGTGTGCTCCAACGGCTATTTTGGTCGCTTCTGTGAACGTACTGAAACGGTGGGTTGTTTGGTTGGCTGCTTGGTTGTTTGGTTGTGTTGGTGGGTAGGCAGATTGGTTGTTGTTGTATTTTTGTTTGTGTGTGTGTGTGTGTGGTTGTATTGGTTGGTTAGGTGGGTACGCTGGTTGGTTGGTTTTTTGATTGTTTGGTTGGTTGTGTATCTCCTCCAGAATAAATTATAGTGTTTTTGTCGGTTATAATTTTGTCAGATCTCTTCCATCTCATCTCACGCATGTGTACTATATTAAATATTAATTGTCATGCTTTCTATTTCTCTTAGACCATTGTTTAACTTTCCTGGCTCATTTAATTTCCTAGCATTCCATGTTCCTACTCTAAATTTATTTCGTTTACGTGGCTTAGAGGTTATGACTTTTCTCCGTAATCTCGTATACTCTCGTAAGGTAACGTGATGACGGTAAGAATCAGCAGTGGTTCGAATTGCATCGGTAACTTACGGGGTATGTGATCCGGCCGATCAGAAACAATGGCAAACTACTGAGCGTAATCTTGCCAAGAAATCAACATACAGCTGAAAGATGCTGGTGTTGACAGCGATGTCCTGTAAAGGATATGCCCAAAAAAAAAATAGTCTTGCCATCAGTAGCTGGATGTCGGTCTGGTGTCACCAGTGGCTCATGATTGTCCCTACCGGACGAGGATGTCCTAAGACAGCCATAACGTTCACAATCGATGAGATTTGTGTTGCCATGAACTCTTGGGAAGATAATATGGTGGTTTCCCCTTGCCTTCCACATCCACATGGTGGTCTTTTAACCCTGCCTTTGACAGCCATTTCCGACTGTCAGGAAAAGTGAGTTTCCTGCTCTGCTCAGCTGCAGAGTTGTCCACTTATTCCGGTGGATACTCGGTCCCCAGAGCTGTGTTAGCCACATCGTGGTGTGTTTCCATCCTCTACCACGGGGAGGTGCAGTTGGGATTTTCCCTTCTTAAAATTATGGTCTATGACCAAAACTCTCCAGTGCCGTTAGAGGACTAATATAATATAATATAATATAATATAATATAATATAATATAATATAATACAATACAATACAATACAATACAATACAATATAACATAACATAACATAACATCGTGTCGTATCACATCATACCATAACAACCACACCATACCATATCATACCATAGCATATCATGCCATAGCATATCATGCCACATAACGACCACACCATACCATATCATATCATACCATAGCATAACAAAAGATAACATATCATACCATACTATAACATAACATATCATACCATAAAATACCATACCACGTAAAGTAAAAGTAAACTATTCTTTCACACGCCTTAAAGCGTATTAGGCATGTAGTGCTAAACTCATATATGTTTACAGACCAAACGACACTGGGTAGGTATCGTGGTCAGTTTCAAATCTGTCGCCTTTACTGTCCAAGACATTTCTTTGTACCCATTTTAGACTGGTTCGACCAGGTCATTGTTTAATGTAAAATCCGGATCCGCTCCGATGCATATTGCACGCATTACCATCGGACCTGTACTCCAGAGTCTCATCACTATGCTACCGCTGCTCCAATAAAAAAAAAAGTCGCTTAAAAGTCGACAGGGTCGACTTCATTGCACCGGGTTTATCCCATATGGCTCAGTCTCTTTTCGCAGCGAACTGCCGAAAGCGTTGCACAATGCACGAACTCCGTAGCTCCAGCGACGACCCCCAGGAGTCTCAGAAACAAATGCCGCTGCTCCAATATCATAGCGTACCACACAGTAGTCCATGAAATTGACGCAGCGTTGTTATAATAAGTATCAATTCAAATCAATAACAATCATCAAGCCAAATCAATAATAAATTTGAATTCAAATCAATAATAACTATCAATTCAAATCAATAGTAATTATCAATTCAAACCAATAATAATCATCAATTCTAACCAACAATAACCGTCAGTTCATATCAATAATAGCCATAAATTCAAATCAATAATAACCATCATTCATCAACAGGTGACAGAAGGAGAATGGCTCAGTCTCTTTCCACAGAGAACTGCCGCGTCGCACAAAGCACGAACTCCGTAGTTCCAGCTACGACCCCCGGGAGTCTCAGAAAAAAATGCCGCTACCCCAGTGTCATTGCGTACCACACAGTAGTCCATGCTACCGACGCTGCGTTGTTATAATAAGTATCAATTCAAATCAATAATAATCATCAATCATCAAGAATCGAATGACTATCGATTCAAATCAATAATTATCATCAATTCTAACCAACAATAACGGTCATTTCATATCAATAATAACCATAAATTCACATCAATAATAATTAATAACCATCATTCATCAACAGGTGACAGAAGGAGGATCTCTATTCTTCACCAAGATGATGGGCAACTTGTCAGTGAGTGTCGGCAGCAGTGTCATCTTGGAGTGTGCCGTCAATGACCCCACAGCCCACGTGATGTGGTCAGTTGCTATCCTTGCCCGTCTTCCTGAATTCGTGTCTGTCTGTCTGTCTGTCTGTCTGTCTGTCTGTCTGTCTGTCTGTCTGTCTGTCTGTCTGTCTGTCTGTCTGTCTGTCTGTCTGTCTGTCTGTCTAAGACAGACAGACAGACAGACAGTTAGGTAGGTAATTAAACAGCAGACGTGGTTGCGGCCTTGTGGGAGCACGTGTACACCTCGGAGGAGCAACTGGATTACCATGGTCTGGCAAGAATGAGACAACGAGAAGTGACGAGGGGATCTGGCCGACGCTCAACGCTCAGAGGAAAGGCCAGACGGACATATAATCATATTGCTACTGGTACTATTGGTGTTGGAACTCTTCGCTGGCTGCTGAGGATGGGGACAGAGCGCTTATGGGAATGCCCCGAATGCTGTGATGTCGATTCCTAAATCAATCAATCAATCAATCAATCAATCAATCAATCAATCATTAAACAGCTATTTAGTTACGTAGATAAATTGGTAATTAATTGTGTAGATACATAGGTAGGCAGCAAGTAAGTAGATAGTAGTTAGATAGCTAGTTAATTATGTAGATAGGTGTATAGCTAAGTAAGTAGATAGGTAATTTGATAGCTTAAGTAAGTAAATAGATAGTGTAACAGTGTACAAAGACTAACAAGACGCGTTGGTTTTATGCAAATACTGTTTATTCTCTTGATGGTGACAACATGGCTCCTTCTTCCTCTGAGCCGGGATGTAAAACTGCCCTTGCCAACCCAATACGTCACGATTGAGCATCTCTCCCCGCTTTCAGTCTCAATGCTCAATCGTGCTGTATCTGTTTCCCACTAGATCCTAATAATACCCCAGTACTCTATTACTGTTACACCTCCCCATGTTTATTAAAGAATTTTCCTTATAAAGGAAAAATCTTTACTCCTAATCCCCTTACTCTATTCCCTCTTTTTCCTCTAATCTTCCCTAAATCCGCTCATGTAAATAATATATCTTTTTCCTTACTTCTCCCAGTTCCTCTAATCTTCCCCAAACGAACTAACTTAAATGAATATTCAATTTCTTTACTTTTTCCCTTGCTATATAGTCAACCCCCTTCTTCTTCGTTTCCGGCCCTTCAACCAACCATAACATATTTACATATCTTTAATAACATTTCAATTTCAACTATGTACAATAACATCATAACACGTCTTCTTAAATACTCCTTCCTCATAAGCAATCTGCTTTCAAACTCAACTCTAACACCAACTCCTTATTTTATCACCAACGCTACAAATTCCCCATTTTCAACTAAGCCGAAATTACTTTCACACGATAGGAAGACAAAGAATCGGTGGCCACCGGAATTTACAAGAAGATATAGAACTCTTTCAAAAACAACATTCACCTAAATCACACACCCCTTTTACTAAACCATACTCCTTTACCCTCCTATGTCATTTGAGACTTTATGTAATAAAGTCTAAAACCACACTCACCTAAATCACACACACCTTTACCACTCATTATGGTAAACGTTTACGCTGCTATCAAAAACATTATTCACCTCCAATTGTCTATATATTACAGACACTACTACTTTTATGTCTCTGAACCTTACTTCAACCTCTCATTGTAATGTCAACCACAAAACAATATCCCGAGGACAAAAAAAATCTAATTTCCTTTAAAACCTCTTCCAACATTATACACATCACTTCACATAACCACATCACCCTATACCTCAGTTAAAAATTATCTCTTAATGTCCATTTCTTATGGGCACCTCCACTTATGCCGTTATCTACAGCAACCTTAAATGTCTATTTATTACAGACACTCGTAACTTTACAACATCGTAATCTGACCACTATATAGACTACTCTAGCAACCCACTTATTATTCTATCTCTGAAACTTAATACACCCAAAGGGATAACCATTTACCTCCCGTCTTTAACGGACTCTCAAGAACCCATGTCATTATGTCTCCACTATGTTCATCAACTTACACTCCCTTACTATTGTACTGTTATCCACAGTGTCTAGTTAAACATGGATCCAATTCATGTTTACTTTCTGGGGTAATTTTCTTATTCTTCTATAACCCAGCATTCTGTGTACATCATGGTTCTTCTGACCCCATGTAACCCATGTTTAAAACTTTCTCCTCATTTACCCCACTGCTATATTAATCTTTTCTTCCCCCATATGGCTTCTAATCCATATATTTCCAATCAATGCTGACTTTAGTGTACTTCTAAACTTCCCCATAACCATCCATATATTTCCAGTACTTCATAACCATTTTAACCTCTCTACGCTGATTATCACAGCAACAAAATACCCATGAACTTATTCTTCACAAAGAGAATGTGTCTCTTTATTAGCTCTCAGTAGTTTTATTAACTCTTTTCTGAACGAAGGATCCCAAATAAATGTCTCTCTTCTAGTCCCCAGTAGTTTATTACTATTTTCTAAACGAAGGACTAAAATAAAGCCCATGTATTGTCTTTATTCTAGACAAAACCCTGTACTTAAACATAACTTAACTAACTACTATTTAACATACAAAACAGCGAAATAAAATCACAACAGAACATCATACCCCCCCCCCCCCCACATTTTTATAACATCATTTATGTTTCCCCTCATGTCAATTAAAGGTGATGGTGATGAAGATGGTGATGATGATGGTTAAAATAATACAACATACATCCTAATCTATTGTTACCTAATACTACTGGTCTCTTTTACGGACCAGTAGTTCACACATAAAGGTCTACGAACACCATAATCCTATTCTAAAATAATAACAGGACCAAATCAAGCAAAAAAAAAATTTTACATATGAGGCATTGAAAGCTCAATTTCAATAAACACAACTGAAGGTTTTAAAAAAAAAATATATAATTCACTTAGAATTAACCACTTAAAGTGACCCAGCAACATTAGCCTCCTTTTCTAACCAATGTAACACCTATCTATTTAGCCAAGTCATGTATAACAAAACAACTCCCTTCAAATTACTACACACAGTGGCCCATCAGCCTTGGCCTCCCATAACCGAGAAAACAAAACACCTCACTGCTACGTATGTATATCTGTTAACCACAGACTAACTTCTTTAATCTAGAACAATATTTGTTCTCCTCAACCACAATCACCACTCCACAATTGACCGTTCCATTTTCTGGAAGTCAAACTAACTCCTTATACATCACATTATTTGTAATTCCATCACTGTAAACTACAGGTCAACTCATTATACCTATCTCAATGTTACCACAAAGTACCAGTGGTCAATTATTTCCCTTAGATTTATTCCAAGTATTTCTACAACTACTTATTTTTATTACCGTTAACCACGGTATCTCCAACCTTCTAACCTCTTACGTCTAAGAAAACTTTGTCTCTCACCAATACAACCAACTCTACTTTTTAAGTTTCTCGTCTATCCGACTCAATTTACTTAAACACATCATTTTCTTCCAACATCTCACCACGACTACTCTATCTATCCTCAAGTTTCTCCTAGCACTCTTACATCGTGATGACAATCAAACTGGTCACCCTCCTCGGAACACGTTCTCCAACATTCATTTTACTAACCCTGTTTACCTCCGCATTTTTCATTCTTCTTGTTATTTCTCGGAACTCTTTCAGAACTGCAACCTACGCCACTTATAACCAACAACAGACCTCTCTTTCCTCGTTTCTCAGTCTTAGGCACTCTTGCTTCGCCATTTTCCTGTCAAGAATACTAAACATTCATAATGTTAATTCAGCATATAACTTCCATAATTTCCTTCCAAGTTCAGATATTCTACGAAAAGACATTACAATTTTCTTTTTATCTCTCGATTTTCGCATGCTCTATGTTCCACCACGATTTATCAACGTCACTTATCAACCGCTCTTCTCATATTCACACGGACAATGACACACAACCTCGCTCTCATCTCACGCCTACTCTCGCATCGCGACAACCTAACGTCTCCATACTATTACTACAACAAAATACTTTAGACGCCACCTCAACATTCCAGCAATCATTTACCACATATCTACACGTATTGATCTCCTCTACACACATTGACACAAGACATATTAACGCAACCATTACATTTTATCTATATATTACACTTAAGTGACGTTATCACAGCTCTATCCTGCCTTACTCATCACGACGAACACCTGTTTGACTACAGTTATACTCATGTATGAACAACGCATAACCAGACGAATTTTTCCACAGGACTTTCACAATTCACTTCTTCCTTATTTCTACTTTACTTAATCATTCACTCCCATACGAAAGTCAGACGCTGCCTCTCGCAAGTTATATCGCTTTCACAGCACTACCTACTATCTTTTCAAAACAAACTACATTCCGCTTTCTATATTTCTCCACACAATAACTCTTCTTTCTCTACAGTCTTTTACTCTTAATACTCTTCGCGTTCAACTGACTATTTTACTCACAGGATACTTAATTCCTCCTCAATCTATTTCTCCTCATCAGACATTCTCGGTTCAGCTGTCATACAATACTATTCTTTCTTCTCAAACCAACAAGCAAAACTATCTCAGACATCACGTCATAGCTCTGAGTCAAACCATTTATCACTCACCTTCTACTAATTTTGTCCTGAATCTGCCCTATTTTACTTAATATACTCTCTCTACATCGTGACCCAATAGTAGATATCCTGTATTACGTAATCCACGTGGAATATCATTTGCCGTACTTCCTTAACCTCAACATCACTACCACCTACCCTGTACCATGCTACCCCAAAAATTCATCTATCTATTTTGGACAGTTCATATACCTATACTCTCAAACCGGAGTTCTTCTCATAAGCCCAAAACTATTTCATTTTCTTCTTCACCCAAGGAATTTTAAGCGTTATATAGTGTGTCCAAATTAAACACTTCACTGTCTTTCAATACATTCACCCGTCTTTCGCTTATTATGTCTTCATCACTATCTGTTGTCAAGCTGTTAAAGTATTCAGGTCTTAAGGTCATAAGGTCTTCTATTTTTCTTAAGTCGCTTTCCGTCGTTGAATAAATTCCCGCTATCTGTCTACCACTATTCTTTTTCTTAAATGAGTTATTTCTATTTCCTTTATTTCTGTCGTCGGTCTGCTCACTGTTTCCTGTCAACCTTACGTAACGTTTACACTTCCCCATCTCGTCCTCAGATGACACACTAATAATAGTTCCTTCATCAGACTCATTATAGTTTACTGCAAACACGTCGGCCTTATTCTCATAGTCATCTTTAAAACGTCTGGCTTTCTTTCTCTTTCTCGGTCTTCGTCCCTTAGCCTTCCCTACTTTATTGTCATATAATCCAGTATCTACATAGTCACTAACCAAAACTCTGTCCGTCTGTCCACCAGCAACTACTCCGTATGAGGGAACATCACGCCTCGATTCAGGATCTGTTCTTAGTGCAGCACTCTCATTCTCCGAATCCTCAGTAATAATATCCGTTTCAGCATCACTAGAATATTCGGCTGTAGGAATATCTTCTCCGTAACTTGAACTCTGGCAGCTAATATTCCTACACCATTTAGGAATTAGTTTCCTGTCTATAGCTGAGGAACTTGACATGGCACTACCTCTATTTACAACCATACTATTTCTTTCGTCAATACTTCTCCTCTTTATCTTTCTGTCGTTCTTGGTCCTCGTCTGTCTATCTTTCCTAACTTCAACCTTGTCTCTCTTAGTCAATTGAGTTGGTTTTGACTGATTCTCTATGAAGTCAGTTTGAGTTCCCTTTGTTATCTTGCTGACTGGTTGTACCTGAGTCTGCGTACTACTTTCTACTGTATTATTTGTCTGCGTCTGTGTCTCTCGGTTTATTTTCCTTACTAACACCGTCGTCTTCTTTTCCTGTTTAACAGTCATATTTGCAATCACCTTGGGAATAGTTGAATTTTCACTTACGTTTTCTACTTTGTACTTTGACCCTGACTTCAAATACTGTCTCTGTCTCTTTTCAAACCACTCGTCACGTTTTTTTCTAGCGCTTACCGTATAGGATGGCCAACTCCTAGAACAATCTCTCTCATGCCCATTTCTGTATCTCTGATCATTGTACCAGCTCCTAACCCTAGTCATCCTTGGACTAACATAAATGCTTCCATACTGCCCTCTATTTTCATCAAGTAGTGGCTGTCTTCGGCTATTCCTGTTGTTCCCTTTTATCTCATTACCTCTTACATTGCTCTGTAACCAGTGTACAAAACATTCTACCTCGCTGACTGCCACCTTTAATTCTCCTAACCATGCAGTCACGTGTCCTAAGTCTCTGTTCAAGTACATTTTTACTCTTTATGCTATCTCAGCCGAAACAATTCTCACTTGTGTCGTGATGAATCTGCTCTGCTAAACCTGTGCTAAGGTGTCCTGTTCCGCCATGCTGAAATAATACTGAAACAAGGCAAGCAAAGAAACACACAATTTCAACCTCTAAATTTAAAGAATACACTTACTTATTATAGACACAATTTTAACTTCTCAATTTAAGCAATGCACTCACTTATCATAGCAATGCGCAGTTATTTTCTGGGTCTAAGTATCACACAAATTTACTTCTAAATTTAAATAATGCACTCACTTATTATATAGCAATGCGCAGTTATTTTCTGGGTCTAAGTATCACACAAATTTACTTCTAAATTTAAATAATGCACTCCTTGTAGATATTTGCTTCTTAAACCACAATAATGTCCTGTACTCCGCTCTAATTAAGAAATTCGGAACATCACTCTGACTCTATCTCCTTAATTAAGCAGTTACCTTCTTTTACTCGCTGACGGATCCAGTTCAACCAACAAGAGCCCGCATCAACTGAAATTTAGTCTCGGAATTCAGGTGGCGGAGTTCAGATATCCCTTCTCTTCCCTCAGGTAATTTCGTCCTTCTCGTGGGCTGCCAGACAATCTTCAACCCCTGGTTGGGTCACATCTCATGGGCTGCCAGACAATCTTCAACCCCTGGTTGGGTCCCTTCCTTGATTCTCGAGTGGGTAATTCACCGTCGTTTTAAATGGGTCATAGGAATTACGAGGCCCAAAAATGGATTAGGTGTGTTTGGGTCATAGGAATTACGAGGCCCAAAAAAAAATGGATTAATATCAGCCAACGGCCAGTGATGATCTGACCTTGAACGAGTTCTGACTTCAGATGAAATCTTGAACTTAAATTGGAGGCAAGTCCCTTGAAAATGGCAAGGTTCAGGCAACGGCCAGGGTAGGCCCCTTTAAAATGATAAAGTTCAGACAACAGCCGTGGTAACGAGCAGGCTGTGTGACAACGATTCAACCTTGAAGTCCCTGCAACAGTGGGAGGTACGATCAGAAGTAGGTATCCCCATGTCGTCCGCCGAAATCAATCCCGTTAGCAAACCGCTCGAACAACAATGCCACAGTGCCCGGCGAGGACTTGACAGTGATAGCAGCTTTCACACACCAGTAAAGCTCGAAAACGATTTGAGAGCGGACTGGACTTCACCACCAGTAAGGCTCGAAAACGATTTGAGAGCGTACTCAGCGAAGCGGGCTTCACAACCGCATAAAGACAGTGGAACTGAACCTGCAAAGCGGGCTTCACAACCGCATACAGATTCTTGTAGAAACTTCTTGAAATCTGTTCAGCAGAGGTTTGATAACGTGCCAGTGTCAAGGGCACCGCATTTTCCCAACAAGCGCAGTATGAAGTAGTGGCTGTATCAAATATAGTGGCCCAGTACCTCCGCTATGTGCCGCGACGATTGAAGTTGTTCATCCTGGTCTGGGCAACATTTCGAGTCCTGTAACAGTGTACAAAGACTAACAAGACGCGTTGGTTTTATGCAAATACTGTTTATTCTCTTGATGGTGACAACATGGCTCCTTCTTCCTCTGAGCCGGGATGTAAAACTGCCCTTGCCAACCCAATACGTCACGATTGAGCATCTCTCCCCGCTTTCAGTCTCAATGCTCAATCGTGCTGTATCTGTTTCCCACTAGATCCTAATAATACCCCAGTACTCTATTACTGTTACAATAGCTAAATAGCTATTTAGTTACGTAGATAGATAGGTAGGTAGATGGACATATGAAAGACATTTCCAATTCTTTGGGGTATATTGGAGGTATGACGTAAGGTCCATATTTTCTTAACCGAATTGCATTCCCTGGGAAATAAGGCCAGATTCGTGTCGACCTCTGAAACCGTCACAAAAATGTTCATGGCTTGAGTGGGATTTATACTAATGACCACTAATGTAGAAGAAAAATAGCCACTATACTTCATGGCTCAGAACATGAGCAGGATTCTTGACCAATATGAAGAGAATTATAGAGATGAATAATACTGGGAGGTTATGCTGAGGGAATATGCTTGGAGGACATTCTGGGAGGACATACTTGGAGGACATTCTGGGAGGACATGCTGAGGGGACATGCTTAGAGGACATTCTGGGAGGACATGCTGAGGGGACATGCAGGAAATGGCAAAAGATAGAATGGCCAGTCGTTGATTGGTTGAGGGCCTGTGCCCCAGTTAGGGAATAAATGGCAACACAAGAAGAAGAAGAAGAAGAAGAAGAAGAAGAAGAAGAAGAAGAAGAAGAAGAAGAAGAAGAAGAAGAAGAAGAGGAAGAAGAAGAAGAAGAAGAAGAAGCAGAAGAAGAAGAAGAAAAAGAAGAAGAAGAAGAAGAAGAAGAAGAAGAAGAAGAAGAAGAAGAAGAAGAAGAAGAAGAAGAAGAAGAAGAAGAAGAAGAAGAAGAAGAAGAAGAATGAGGAGGAGGAGGAGGAGGAGGAGGAGGGGAAGAAGAAGAAGAAGAAGAAGAAGAAGAAGAAGAAGAAGAAGAAGAAGAAGAAGAAGAAGAAGAAGAAGAAGAAGAAGAAGAAGAAGAAGAAGAAGAAGAAGAAGAAGAAGAAGAAGAAGAAGAAGAAGAAGAAGAAGAAGAAGAAGAAGAAGAAGAAGAAGAAGAAGAAGAAGAAGAAGAAGAAGAAGAAGAAGAAGAAGAAGAAGAAGAAGAAGAAGAAGAAGAAGAAGAAGAAGAAGAAGGAAGAAAAATTGAAGAAGAAAAGAAAAAAGAAGGAAAAAGAAGAAGCAGAAAAGAAGTAAGAAGGGGAAGAAGAAAAGGAAAAGAAGAAAGAGATGAAGAAGAGGAAGATGAAAAATAAAGGAAGAATGAAGGAAGGAGAGGAAGAAAAAAGGAAAAAGAAGAAGGGGAAGAAGAAAGGAAGAAGTGGAAGAAGAAGAAGAAGAAGAAGAAGAAGAAGAAGAAGAAGAAGAAGAAGAAGAAGAAGAAGAAGAAGAAGAAGAAGAAGAAGAAGAAGAAGAAGAAGAAGAAGAAGAATGATGATGAGGAGGAGGAGGAGGAGGAGGAGGAGGGGAAGAAGAAGAAGAAGAAGAAGAAGAAGAAGAAGAAGAAGAAGAAGAAGAAGAAGAAGAAGAAGAAGAAGAAGAAGAAGAAAGAAAGAAAGAAAGAAAGAAAGAAAGAAAGAAAGAAAGAAAGAAAGAAAGATTAATGACCACATCTCTTCCCGCTTGCAACAGGCTATTCCAAGATCTAATCATGACAAATACCGACTGGTCACGTGGGGTAGAGGTGCATCCGGGAGGTGTCGTTGTCTTCCCGGAGATTGAGGACGTGCATTCAGGTCGGTACACTTGCATGGCGGTCACGGCTGACGACCTGGTCGAGAGGTCCATGTGGATACAGCTCAAAGAACCATGCGGCCTTCGTGAGTAGTGCTATATCCTTTACATGACCTGTGTGTGTGTGTGTGTGTTTTAATTTGGGGGTGGTTTAGGAGATTGTGAGACGCTCAGCTGCCAATACCTCGATATAACCAGTCGAGGGTTTGGATTTAGCCGCCGCCAATTTGGAAGAAGAATGCTTTGCGTTGGTTTCGATGTTATGTACCATCGGTTGTTCATAAAGCAATAGCAAATTCGTTATCATCAAGTGCCATGCCGATCGGCGTGACCGATTACGGTTCGCCATCTAACACGATTGCCAGTCTTAGATCAGGACTCGTTTTGGCAAACTGGGGAACGTAATATTGGCTAGAAAATTACAGCCAGTAAATGGCTGTGACTGATTGCGACGTCCTGCAAGAAAGGACATGCCATTAACTGAACTTTGCTTCAAAACTGTCTAAATCTTAAATGGATACCAGGAAATGTCTCGGGAAGTCAAGGCGCTCAGCGTGACAATGATCACATCACACATCGAGTCTTGATTGATCTATAAGTGTGGGACTACCACAATATATCCAGGTAGTATGATTGTGAAATTAATTGGATAGCCAAAATGAGCTATCCGGACGTTTTGAGAGAAGCTGAGTCGCAAAGACAACGGCGTGCTGCGATGATAGCGATGTTGTGCAAGAGACTTCTTGTTGAAATAATGGTAATGATATTGCTTCTTCTTCTTATTTTTGTTGTTGAAATAATGGTGATGATATTGCTTCTTCGTCTTATTTTTGTTGTTGAAAGAATGGTGATGATATTGCTTCTTCGTCTTATTTTTGTTGTTGAAAGAATGGTGATGATATTGCTTCTTCGTCTTATTTTTGTTGTTGAAAGAATGGTGATGATATTGCCTGTCTTATTTTTTGTTGTTGAAAGAATGGTAATGATATTGCTTCTTCTTCTTATTTTTGTTGTTGAAAGAATGGTGATGATATTGCTTCTTCGTCTTATTTTTGTTGTTGAAAGAATGGTGATGATATTGCTTCTTCGTCTTATTTTTGTTGTTGAAAGAATGGTGATGATATTGCTTCTTCGTCTTATTTTTTGTTGTTGAAAGAATGGTGATGATATTGCTTCTTCATCTTATTTTTGTTGTTGAAATAATGGTGATGATATTGCCTGTCCTATTTTTTGTTGTTGAAAGAATGGTGATGATATTGTTTCTTCGTCTTATTTTTGTTGTTGAAAGAATGGTGATGATATTGCTTCTTCGTCTTATTTTTGTTGTTGAAAGAATGGTGATGATATTGCCTGTCTTATTTTTTGTTGTTGAAAGAATGGTGATGATATTGTTTCATCGTCTTATTTTTTGTTGTTGAAAGAATGGTGATGATATTGTTTCTTCGTCTTATTTGTTGTTGTTGAAAGAATGGTGATGATATTGCTTCTTCGTCTTATTTTGTTGTTGTTGAAATAATGGTGATGATATTGCTTCTTCGTCTTATTTTTGTTGTTGAAAGAATGGTGATGATATTGCTTCTTCGTCTTATTTTTGTTGTTGAAATAATGGTGATGATATTGCTTCTTCGTCTTATTTTTGTTGTTGAAATAATGGTGATGATATTGCCTCTTCGTCTTATTTGTTGTTGTTGAAAGAATGGTGATGATATTGCTTCTTCGTCTTATTTTTGTTGTTGAAAGAATGGTGATGATATTGCCTCTTCGTCTTATTTTTTGTTGTTGAAAGAATGGTGATGATATTGCTTCTTCGTCTTATTTTTGTTGTTGAAAGAATGATGATGATATTGCTTCTTCGTCTTATTTTTGTTGTTGAAAGAATGGTGATGATATTGCCTCTTCGTCTTATTTTTGTTGTTGAAAGAATGGTGATGATATTGCCTCTTCGTCTTATTTTTGTTGTTGAAAGAATGGTGATGATATTGCCTCTTCGTCTTATGTTTTGTTGTTGAAATAATGGTGATGATATTGCCTCTTCGTCTTATTTTTGTTGTTGAAAGAATGGTGATGATATTGCTTCTTCGTCTTATTTTTGTTGTTGAAAGAATGGTTATGATATTGCCTCTTCGTCTTATTTTTGTTGTTGAAAGAATGGTGATGATATTGCCTGTCTTATTTTTTGTTGTTGAAAGAATGGTGATGATATTGTTTCTTCGTCTTATTTGTTGTTGTTGAAAGAATGGTGATGATATTGCTTCTTCGTCTTATTTTGTTGTTGTTGAAATAATGGTGATGATATTGCCTCTTCGTCTTATTTTTTGTTGTTGAAAGAATGGTGATGATATTGCTTCTTCGTCTTATTTGTTGTTGTTGAAAGAATGGTGATTGTATTGCTTCTTCGTCTTATTTTTATTGTTGAAAGAATGGTGATGATATTGCCTGTCTTATTGTTTGTTGTTGAAAGAATGGTGATGATATTGTTTCTTCGTCTTATTTGTTGTTGTTGAAAGAATGGTGATGATATTGTTTCTTCGTCTTATTTTTGTTGTTGAAAGAATGGTGATGATATTGCCTCTTCGTCTTATTTGTTGTTGTTGAAAGAATGGTGATGATATTGCTTCTTCATCTTATTTTTGTTGTTGAAAGAATGGTGATGATATTGCTTCTTCGTCTTATTTTTGTTGTTGAAAGAATGGTGATGATATTGCCTGTCTTATTTTTTGTTGTTGAAAGAATGGTGATGATATTGTTTCATCGTCTTATTTTTTGTTGTTGAAAGAATGGTGATGATATTGTTTCTTCGTCTTATTTGTTGTTGTTGAAAGAATGGTGATTATATTGCTTCTTCGTCTTATTTTGTTGTTGTTGAAATAATGGTGATGATATTGCCTCTTCGTCTTATTTTTTGTTGTTGAAAGAATGGTGATGATATTGCTTCTTCGTCTTATTTTTGTTGTTGAAAGAATGGTAATGATATTGCTTCTTCGTCTTATTTTTGTTGTTGAAAGAATGGTGATGATATTGTTTCTTCGTCTTATTTGTTGTTGTTGAAAGAATGGTGATGATATTGCTTCTTCGTATTATTTTTGTTGTTGAAAGAATGGTGATGATATTGTTTCTTCGTCTTATTTGTTGTTGTTGAAATAATGGTGATGATATTGCTTCTTCGTCTTATTTTTGTTGTTGAAAGAATGGTGATGATATTGCCTCTTCGTCTTATTTTTGTTGTTGAAATAATGGTAATGATATTGCTTCTTCGTCTTATTTTTGTTGTTGAAAGAATGGTGATGATATTGCTTCTTCGTCTTATTTTTGTTGTTGAAAGAATGGTGATGATATTGTTTCTTCGTCTTATTTGTTGTTGTTGAAAGAATGGTGATGATATTGCCTCTTCGTCTTATTTTTGTTGTTGAAAGAATGGTGATGATATTGTTTCTTCGTCTTATTTTTGTTGTTGAAAGAATGGTGATGATATTGCTTCTTCGTCTTATTTTTGTTGTTGAAAGAATGGTGATGATATTGCCTCTTCGTCTTATGTTTTGTTGTTGAAATAATGGTGATGATATTGCCTCTTCGTCTTATTTTTGTTGTTGAAAGAATGGTGATGATATTGCCTCTTCGTCTTATTTTTGTTGTTGAAAGAATGGTGATGATATTGTTTCTTCGTCTTATTTGTTGTTGTTGAAAGAATGGTGATGATATTGCCTCTTCGTCTTATTTGTTGTTGTTGAAAGAATGGTGATGATATTGCTTCTTCGTCTTATTTTTGTTGTTGAAAGAATGGTGATGATATTGCTTCTTCGTCTTATTTGTTGTTGTTGAAAGAATGGTGATGATATTGTTTCTTCGTCTTATTTGTTGTTGTTGAAAGAATGGTGATGATATTGCCTCTTCGTCTTATTTGTTGTTGTTGAAAGAATGGTGATGATATTGCCTCTTCGTCTTATTTGTTGTTGTTGAAAGAATGGTGATGATATTGCTTCTTCGTCTTATTTTTGTTGTTGAAAGAATGGTGATGATATTGCTTCTTCGCCTTATTTTTGTTGTTGAAAGAATGGTGATGATATTGCCTCTTCGTCTTATGTTTTGTTGTTGAAATAATGGTGATGATATTGCTTCTTCGTCTTATTTTTGTTGTTGAAAGAATGGTGATGATATTGCTTCTTCGTCTTATTTTTGTTGTTGAAAGAATGGTGATGATATTGCTTCTTCGTCTTATTTTTGTTGTTGAAAGAATGGTGATGATATTGTTTCTTCGTCTTATTTGTTATTGTTGAAAGAATGGTGATGATATTGCCTCTTCGTCTTATTTGTTGTTGTTGAAAGAATGGTGATGATATTGCTTCTTCGTCTTATTTTTGTTGTTGAAAGAATGGTGATGATATTGCTTCTTCGTCTTATTTTTATTGTTGAAAGAATGGTGATGATATTGTTTCTTCGTCTTATTTGTTGTTGTTGAAAGAATGGTGATGATATTGCCTCTTCGTCTTATTTGTTGTTGTTGAAAGAATGGTGATGATATTGCCTCTTCGTCTTATTTGTTGTTGTTGAAAGAATGGTGATGATATTGCTTCTTCGTCTTATTTTTGTTGTTGAAAGAATGGTGATGATATTGTTTCTTCGTCTTATTTTTGTTGTTGAAAGAATGGTGATGATATTGCTTCTTCGTCTTATTTTGTTGTTGTTGAAATAATGGTGATGATATTGCCTCTTCGTCTTATTTTTTGTTGTTGAAATAATGGTGATGATATTGCCTCTTCGTCTTATTTTTTGTTGTTGAAAGAATGGTGATGATATTGCCTCTTCGTCTTATTTGTTGTTGATGAAAGAATGGTGATGATATTGCTTCTTCGTCTTATTTTTATTGTTGAAAGAATGGTGATGATATTGCCTGTCTTATTTTTTGTTGTTGAAAGAATGGTGATGATATTGTTTCTTCGTCTTATTTGTTGTTGTTGAAAGAATGGTGATGATATTGTTTCTTCGTCTTATTTGTTGTTGTTGAAAGAATGGTGATGATATTGCTTCTTCGTCTTATTTTTGTTGTTGAAAGAATGGTGATGATATTGTTTCTTCGTCTTATTTGTTGTTGTTGAAATAATGGTGATGATATTGCTTCTTCGTCTTATTTTTGTTGTTGAAAGAATGGTGATGATATTGCCTCTTCGTCTTATTTTTGTTGTTGAAATAATGGTAATGATATTGCTTCTTCGTCTTATTTTTGTTGTTGAAAGAATGGTGATGATATTGCTTCTTCGTCTTATTTTTGTTGTTGAAAGAATGGTGATGATATTGTTTCTTCGTCTTATTTGTTGTTGTTGAAAGAATGGTGATGATATTGCTTCTTCGTCTTATTTTTGTTTTTGAAAGAATGGTGATGATATTGCCTCTTCGTCTTATGTTTTGTTGTTGAAATAATGGTGATGATATTGCCTCTTCGTCTTATTTTTGTTGTTGAAAGAATGGTGATGATATTGCTTCTTCGTCTTATTTTTGTTGTTGAAAGAATGGTGATGATATTGCCTCTTCGTCTTATTTTTGTTGTTGAAAGAATGGTGATGATATTGCTTCTTCGTTTTATTTTTGTTGTTGAAAGAATGGTGATGATATTGTTTCTTCGTCTTATTTGTTGTTGTTGAAAGAATGGTGATGATATTGCTTCTTCGTCTTATTTTTGTTGTTGAAAGAATGGTGATGATATTGCCTCTTCGGCATCAGCACACCGGATGTTTAGCTTCTTCATCTTATAGTCCATGCCAGGTGGCGTTGGTGATCATGTCTTTCCCCAGCTTTCTGTCTCGTGTACCGCCAGTCATTTATGATACTGATATTCCTCCATTCCAAGACGTTGAGCTGTCTAGCATCTTCTCTTTTGGTTTCCCCCTGCTTCTCCTTCCCTCCTGCTTTCCCGTTGTGACGACATACTGCAACTTCCCCCTTCTCATAACTAAAAATGTGGTCTGTCTTCGTCTGTTGCGAGTAACCAGTTCTCTTTGTGAGTTAACTTCTTTCATGATATCTTCATTTCTCTGTCGATATGTCCACGGTGTTCTCACCATTCATCTATAAACCACATCTTCCCAAGCTTCCACACAATTTCATCATTTGTCTGCTGATTGTCCATAATTCGCTTCCGTCCACCAGGATTGGTTCATTATATCTCTGAAGAACTCTTTTCCTGACCTAGATTGACGATAATAAATTGCAGAGAATATTCTTCACCTTGTGAAACGCTGTCTTAGCTTGGGCTATTCCACATTTAACTTCCTGAATACTTCTTCCATCTGCTGTTACCAAAATGCTTAAATACATTGACTTGTTTCAGATTGGTTCCATTCACTTTGATGTTGCATTTGGGTATACATATTGTGTGTGTGTAATAACCATTACTTCTGTTAGTGTGATTGTTTGTGTGTCTGTTTGCTCGCTTTGAACTCAAGCATAATCCACGTAATACTACTACTAGTACGCCTAATACTAGGGGTGCACTGGACTGATTTCCGCGTGAGGGTTAGCTTTCCCTATTACCAGTGCCCTCTCCCCGGCCATGAAACGAACCAACTCTGATTTCTCATGTACTTGTAATTTACGTTCTTAACTCAGTGTGTAAAGTCAAAATTTAAGTCCAACTGACCGGTATAAGGCTGGAACCCACCACCCCACCACCAGTCCACTGGAAGTTTGAGCGCGATCGGTTTAATCCTTTCCATCACGCCGACCCCTATTAGTGTGATGATGTATCATTGATTTATCTATATATTATTATAACGTGTGTGCTATTGTGAAGTCGTTTCATTAACTTATGCTACGAACGTTGTCCTTAGACGTGACCAAGTCTCCAAATAACGTGACAGTGAGAGAAGGCCAAACAGCCATGTTTCAGTGCTATGTACCTCATGCTGACGTCATGATATGGAGAAAGGACGGCGACATTGTTAGCCAGGGACCAAGAAAACGTGTAAGTGTGAGATGCTAACTAAACGGTCTAATAGAGATTAAGACCCAGACGTCTGCATTGGTAAGCAACTGTACTAACTACTAGACAGAATGTGAGATGCTAAATAAACGGCCTAATAGAGATTAAGACTCCTTCTGCATTGGTAAGCAACTGTACTAACTGCTAGACAGAGTTCGTGGTGCGTTTAGAGCCATCTTGATTTTAAGAAATTCCAGCCGTTGATATGCAAATAGAAGGACTTCCTGTTAAATCTTAGACTCCCGTGGGAATAACGTTCTTCACATTCGAACAACATCAGCGACTATGTACTTAGTATTTTAGCCAAAATATTATTTAATTATTTATTTTATATGATGATTAGAGAAATTAGACGTAGATAGTCACAATATTTTGGTCACGTTATGGGAAGAAATATAATGGAGAACTTGGTGACAACTGGTAAGATTGAGGGCAAGAGAGCAAGGGGAGGACAGAGAAGTAAATACCTGGAAGGCTTGCTACATTGTATGGTCGAGACAAGAACACGGAGCTGATCCACGACTCTGGTGATCGAGTGAGATGGCAAAACATGACCGCCCACCCATACCGGCATGGCACACGATGATGATGATGATGATGATGATGATGATGATGATGATGATGACTCTGCAGTTTATAGTTTTAAAAGTCACATCGAGTCGAATTTCCGTAATATCCCTAATTAAATGCCATTGACTTTAATTGTACCTGTAGACATAATCCATTTTTTAAAATATTACTATTACTTTTAAATTCCTATTATTTAAGCCAGGACCCAGTTCCCACTTTCTGCAACTATTGTATCTAATCTTTCTGTAGTTCCTTCCGACATGTTGATAGCAAGTCCGAGCCATCAGCACAACGTAAGTTATGTACATAATGAGCACCGACCGCCACGGCTGGTATGATCGGCATTGCGCTGGCCATCTTAAATTGTCCAAGTTTAACTGATTCAGTGCCAAACAATAATTAGGTGTGGACCAAACGTGGTGCACAGTCAAATGAACAAGTATTATAATTTAAACAACGAAGACACACACAACAGATTGCACGATTTATTGCCTGGCATATTTCGCTGCATCTCCTCGGGTACATACTGCAGAAATCATACAACATAATCTGATCTGGAAACTCATGTTTTTTTTCTATTATGATTGTTACATCTTTTGTTTTCAGGCAGCTGGTTGATGTAGGTGTTCTTTTATTCGTAAGCTCCTGAATTCTTGTGTGCATTAATTTGGTATTTTTACTGTTGTGTGTTTTTCCAGTTCTATGCAATTTTTCTGAAGCCATACATCTTTAGCCTCTTTACATAATGCTCTGACTTTTCTGTGAATCTCATCATATTTGTCAGGATTATTTTTGTTGTGTCTTCTTGTTTCCATTAGTCGTAAAATTTCTTCAGTCATCCATTTCTTACGACCTATTTTCTTTAATTTTGGAATAGTTGTTTCTGCAGCCAAACTGATTGAATTCTTCAGCATTTCCCATTGATCATGCACATCTTGAAATTAGATCTCTAGATAAGACAAAACATCAAATCTGTTCTTTACATCTCTGTTAAAATTGTCTTGTATTTCTTATCATTTGTCAATGTACACAGATCATATTTTATTTTTCCTGGTGTATACTTGATTTTCTTTAACTTTACCTTCAATGTGCTTATAATCAATCGATGATTACGGTAACAGTCTGCATTAAAATTGTGTTTGCGACTGTTAACGCATTTCAAAACCTTCTGCTAATCAGGATATAATCAGACTGGTTTCTAACCCTGCTGTCAGGACTCCTCCATGTCCATAATCTTCTTGGGTGTTACTTAAACCAGATGTTTCCGACAATTAGTTCTTGCTCTGTTGCCCATTCTACAAGTCTCATTTCGTTCTCCGAAACCGCGCTTACCTACTGTGCATCCTTCGCCTTGATTTCCTACTTTCGCATTGAAATTGCCCTTTATGATGCTGTATTATACGAATGATAAACGCATGCTTAAATATGCTGAAGATGTAGTCATACGTAATGAAAACCCGCCATTGTGTAAGCAGAAAGCCATGATACTGAATCTATTATTGCCCTAGTATGTGTGCGACATTAAACAGGTTATTTGCGTGTCCTTTGCAGAACGTCGCAATCAGCAACAGAATGTAGCAGGTCAGCATGGTCGAGTGGGTAAGACCGTGGGTTCTTAAACATCCGTTGTGCTGATCCAAAGTAAGCGGTTCACTCCCTACACCGGACAGCTGGACTAAAATGTTGACCTGTTGTTATTGACTTCATTGGCACCTTGTCGCCTTTACAGACGATAGCTTGTGCTTCAAAAAGGCATATAATAACTACTATCCATGACGGTAGCGAATGTGACTGACAAGGCCAATTCGCGCTGTAAATGTACAGTGGGTGCATGTGAACGCATGGTAATTTCCATCATCATGCACCATCTTACGTCTCACACACTCGGTGTGTGACTGATCTGCAATAATTTTCTCCTTTGTCTTTATTCCATTTCTGATATTTGCCCTCCATGCAACACGTTCAGCGGCGACTTGTTCCCAATGTGCATTCTGTATTAATCATGTCCCGCTTATACAGATCTTTGTATCGTAGTAGAGGCCGACCCTGAGATCTCTTACCCATCTGTAATTCACCAAAAAAGATGTCCTTTGGTATTCTACCATCATCCAGGGATGGAGTTATTGCCTCTCCATAGCACAAAGCCTGGGCTAAAATATATAGACCATGTGTTTCCCATGCAGCATGATCCCTCTCTCGTTCTGCATAGTTCACTCCAGAGGAAAGGTAACACCAATACATCTGGAACAAGACAAGCTGCAGAAGCTGCCGGATCAGTAAAGCAATGCTCTAACTGTCCGCCTGTCGGAGCTTCTATCCTAGACCAGCTGCCAACCAAGGCTTAAGGCCTGGTCTGCCCTGCCATGACATTTGTACTTTAGGTTGCATTTTCCTCGCACCAGGATAAGGCTTGTACACTCCCAATTGCGCTCCTCCGCCCGAAGACGTTGGCACAATATGGGGTGCCGGGTTTGGTAAGCGCCGCCCAACATTCGGCGCCAACAGAAAGCAGGTAGTACCGTCTACTGTCATACGGTAGCTCAGTCATATCTGACTAAGACCTGACAGCACATTCTTGACTTGGGTACGTAAATTACAAGTACCTTTGAAGTCGAGTGGGTTCGCCTGAAGGTGAGGGACACTTAATAAGGAAAGCTAATCCACACGCAAAATCCAATTTGTCACTACTATAAATAGTGTGTATGGACTACGCTTGAGTTCAAAGCGAGTGAGCGCAAACAAAGCACCAGAATGTATTAGGTGTCTGTGATTGTCTAGGTAATTTTACTTCCTATAGTTTGCCATTGCTGTCTGAACCACCGATGATCATACGATTACGAAAATCAGCGCAAAATAATCAGCTCCCAAATCGAACCAGTGTGTAGGGAATATTAAACTGCTACCGCTGAGCCACGGGTGCCTATGTATTTCGGCCAGAGAAGGAATATTCTAGTCACTTCATACCATATTTAAATCTATACCATGCACATGACGATATAAAGCGAACTATTTCAGATAATAAATTCTGCAGTCTGTTATTTGTCTTCTTTGTTCCAGTAAACATATGTTTATCATTTAGACATAACCATTGGCCAATTCAATATGCAGATTTTAGTGAATAACTACCTGGTCATTAGCCACGTCATGGAGACTGATGCCGGACGCTACACCTGTGCCGCCAGATCTAAGAGTGGTTGCTTCACTCAGGTCTCCGCCTATCTGACGGTGGAAACCCTGGGACACGGGACAGGTTGGATATCTTAATCCCTTATTTCTTTATTCTGTTTTTGTTTTCGTAGATGCAGCATTCTGTTTGGAGATTATTAGACATTGAAGGTAAAGACAGTACCATCGCAAATGACGCCATTGGTGTATGATGTGTTAGGTTTTCGCATGTTCTTAGTTTTTCTTTCCTTGTTTATTGATAACGACTTTTGTCGAAACGCTCGCCTCTATTTTTGTGTGTCTTTCTTTTCGTCGAGCTTCTTGATTATATTTTTTATAGTTATCTGTCTGCTCTCTCCCTCTCACCCTCTCTCTTTCTTTATCTCCCTCTTTCTCTCCATCCCTCTCTCTTTCTCCCCTCTCTCCATCTTTCTCTCCCCCTCTCTCTTCCTCTCTCCCCTCTCTCCCCTATCTTTCTCTCTCGCCCCCCTCTATCTTCCTCTCTCTATATCCCTCTCTCCCTCTCTCACCCTCTCGTTCTTTCTCTCCTTCTCTCTGCCTCTCTCACCCTCTCCTTCTCTCTCACTTTCCCTAACCCTCTCTCCCCTCTCTCTCCCCCTATATTTCTCTCTCTCTCTTCTCTCTCTTTCTCTCTCTGTCTGTCTGTCTCTCTCTCTCTGTCTGTCTCTCTCTCTCTGTCTGTCTGTCTGTCTGTCTCTCTCTCTCTCTCTCTCTCTCTCTCTCTCTCTCTCTCTCTCTCTCTCTCTCTCTCTCTCTCTCTCTCTCTATTCAATCACATGTAATTCCACATTGATAGATCTATTCAAACCTGTTGAAACAATAATATATAACTCTCTGTCATCGTGACCGTAATTGTTCGGTATTCACACAGAATGTGGGCGGCCTCGCAACAAGCCTCTGGAAGGCGGCATAGCCAGAATCAGCAGCGGCAAGGAAGCTCTTCCGGGTTCTGCACCTTGGCATGTGATATTACGAGAGGACAAAAAGGTGAACATGGTTTGGTTTGGTTTAAGGTCAAGGGTCACTTTCATTGCACATAGATATATTTATAATTGCACCAGTCTCCTCCCATAGATCATACAAGTACAGTCTACAACCTCCATAACAAAGGCAAGGATCCAAATGTCTTCTTCTTCTTCTTCTTCTTCTTCTTCTTCTTCTTCTTCTTCTTCTTCTTCTTCTTCTTCGTCTTCTTCTTCATCTAAAGGCACTGAACACAATATGCAGCGATTGATACGGCTGAAATATACATATACAATCATGGCTCTAATTCCCATTCTCATTCTAATAACCGACGGCGAACCTTAGCAAGTTAGTTAGCTAGTTAGTCGCTGTTCCAACATCACGGCAAAGGGTCACCCCATAAGGCTCCATTTCCGTGCCAGTAAATGTCACACTAGAACCTTAGCCAGGCAACTCTACAATCAAAACGCTTGTCCTTGTTGGTTCAGGTGGTTGCTAGACCGGGCTAATGACGTCTTCCTCTATTGGTGACTTGCTGGCCATGCTCTGAAGTACACTTGTTCCATCATCGAGTCAGTGTCTTTATTTGGAGAGGACGGGTTCAAATTCAAGAGTGCCCTTATACAGAGTGTATTTTTAATGACTGTGCAGTGTTTGAAAATATTTTGTATTTACTTATTATGTTGCATAAGCTTTACAGAGGGTGAATACAAAACTTGGAACGGCAACATTTTAACCACTGCACAGTCGTTACAAATACACACTATATTTTCTATTGTTTAATGTGTCCTTCAGTGGTCTGGATGGGGAGATGTTACGAGCACGCACTCTCAAACTTCCGGAGCGTTGATAGCGGGGTAGTGAATTCATTCCCCACTCTTGTATTTCAACGTTGACTTCTCGTTCAGAAAGCAATGGCAAACTACTGAATGTAAAATTGCTTAGAGTATCAACCTGGGGTTGATGGCAACATTCTGCAAAGGACTTGCAACATTTTGTGTGTCATATAGGTTCCACTCCTTTCGTCTACTGTGAGTGTTAATCAACTGCTGTATGTTTATTTCTCATGTTGCTGCACCTTTAAGTTTGGCCTAAATAACTAGAGACCATATACTGCCAACAATGTACAATGGTAACAATATGTAGCGCATGCATTTTGTCTGTCCTGCATATAGACCCACATGGATTACTCGTTAGTCGCGGTTCCAACTTCTCGGCAAAGGTTCACCCCATAATGCTCCGTTCATATGTCAATGAATATCACACAAAATGCTCCTCCATGTGAAAAGTGGAACAGTCAGCAGTTCCGACAAACAAACAGCACGCATAGACATAAGGCCGCTGCCGGAATAACAAAACAACAGTCCGCCTAAAATTACAGTTCATCATCGATGGAAGGGAAGCGGCAGTCATTAGAAAACTAGCAGTTGCACACACATTACTGCATAAGGTAAAAGTAGCTAGCTCAGCATTAGGCCGTCCGCAATTTTTCTGAACCACCGCGGACAGATGTGAAAGCATTCCACATGAAATCCACAGCTCACAGTGTCGCACCACGCACTTAACTAAGTAGCTGGGTGACGGAAACATGTACTCATCTCATCATGTTCCTCTTGTACCTTGCGGTGTCGAGGTGAAGTATAAACAGTGGGAGAGTGCCCGCTTATGGGCTCCATGTATCGATATTCCCATTGACTCTGTTATTACCTGCGTCCATCGTTTACATAGTCGACCTCTTCGTCTGCTTCCATCTGGTCTGTACATCATTGCTTGTTGTGGTATACTGTTAGTTTGTAACCTACTTGCATGGCCAAACCATTTCACTTGCTGCCTTCTAATAAAATCTAGTGCAGCTATAACCCCCCCCCCCCCCCCCCACTTTAGCCCTGATTTCTTCATTTCTGATCTGATCTCTTCTTGATACATTGAGTATTCTTCTCAGGAATCTCATTTCTGTTGTTATGATGTTTCTTTTCTCTTTTTGTTTTTGTCATTGTCCAGGTTTGGCATTGGTAACATAGGGTTGGTAGGAAGATTGTGTTGTAAAGTGCTTTCTTAGTAGTTATTGATACATGTCTGTACTTTAGTATTGGTGCCATTTGTCCAATGAGTTGGTTTGCCTTATTGCATCTATTTTCTAACTCGTCTTCTGATTTGCCATTATACTTCCTAGGTACTTGAAACTCTTTACTTATTTCAAGGGATGTTAATTTAGGTGAATTGTTGTTGTTTTCTTCTTCTTTTGTTGTAGTCATTACCTCCGTTTTACTTGTGCTAATTTTCATGTTATGTTCCCTACACATTTCGTTTAGACTATTCATGTGGTCTTGTAATTCATCTTCTGATTTTGCTATCATAGCTTGGTCGTCCGCAAACAGGAGTTCTCTAATGATGTAATTTGCAGATGGTTCTTCTTCTGTGTTCTCGTCATGCAGTGTTCTTGCTGTCTCTCTTTGGCTGGTTTCTTTACATATGTTGTCTATATATGTTATGAACAAGAGAGGGGACATGGCACAAACTTGTGGTACTCCGGATCTTATGGTGAAGGTTTCTGAGGTTCCCCCAGGGGCTGTCACTGTGCATTCAATGTTGTTGTATAAGCTTTTACATAGGTGTGTTAGATGTGTACTCACTCCATATTGTTTAAGGATTTCCCACAGATTGTTTCTATTTACTCTATCAAATGCCTTTTCTTGGTCGACAAAGGCTAAGTAGAGTGTTTCATTGAATTCGATTGATTTTTCTATAAGTTGTCTAAGAGCAAAAATGACATCTGTATATCCTTTGTTTTTCCTAAATCCAAGTTGTGTTTCGCTTAGCTGAGGTTCTATAGTAGTTCGTAATCTTTTCTCAAGAAGTTTGCAAAATATTTTCCCAGTATGATTCAAAAGGGAAATGCCTCTGTATTGTGTGCAATCTCTTTTGCTGCCTTTGTTTATCCAAATTGGGATAGTTATGGCGGTTCCCCAGTCTCGTGGTGTCTATTGTTCTACCCAAACATGGTTGAATAGTCTATGTAGCCATGCTATTCCTACTTCTCTTGTTTCTTTAATTAGTTCATTTGGTATTTCATCTTGTCCCGGTGATTTGTTCAATGGGGCTAATCTGACGCTTCTATAATTTCCTCTTTCAGTATGTCTGGTTCTAGTTCTTCGGTGGCATCTGTGTCGGTATCATGAATTCATGTGACATCTGCTGGGATGTTGAGAAGTTGATCTAAGTACTGTTGCCTTCTTATTAGGATTTGTTCTTGTTCACTTATTGGTTCTCCATTTCGTTGTTAATTATTTCAGTTGGGTCAAAGGGATCTCCTTTGGTTCTCGTTGCACTTATCTTTTTGTAGAAGTTCATAGTTGCTTCCTTGCAATATTTATTTAGGGTTTCTCCATACTCCTCCCAGACTTTTTGTTTTTCTGTCTTTACTATTTCATTCACATGTCTTCTCGTTATTCTATATTCTATGTAATCACGTTCCTGTTTGCTCTTCAGACCATTTTTTATATTTTTCCTTTTTGTCTTTTACAGCATTCTTTACCTCTGCGTTCCACCAACTTCTTTTTTTCTTTATCCGTGTTTTGCGTTTTTTTCGTTTTTCTACGTATTATATTTGCAGTGCTTAAAATGCTTGATTTGAACATCTCCCATTCTTCTTCCACTGGTTTTCTTTCTATATGTAATTTTACAAAGATTTCAGTTCGTTCTTTCTCATAATTTTCTCTTACTGCCTCGTCTTTGAGGTTTTTTAAGTTTACTGATTCGCATGGCATGTATTTTCCCGGTCTTTGCTTTCTTCTCCTTCTTCTTCTTCTTCTTCTTCTTCTTCTTCTTCTTCTTCTTCTTCTTCTTCTTCTTCTTCTTCTTCTTCTTCTTCTTCTTCTTCTTCTTCTTGTGGCAACGATTGCTTTGTGGTCTGTGTTTAAACTTAAGTTGGGCACTGCCCTTGCATCTAATATATTTCTCTTTCTGTTATTTCTTGTTAATATAAAATAAATTTGGCTTTTAGTATCTAGATCGTTCCATTTATACCAGGTGTATATTTGTGAGCCTTTGTGTTTATAGAATGTGTTTGTTACACAGAGGTCGTGTTGGCTGCATAGCTCTATCAGCTTACTTCTGTTATCATTTCTTTCTTTGTGTTGATCTCCAAATGCTCCAAGATGTTTTTCTATGCCCGCTCTGTTATGTCCTAGTCTTGCATTGAAGTCTCCCATAACTATGATGTTGTCCTGCTTATCTATTTTTATTTAGCACGTCATGTATGTCTTCGAAGAATTCCTCGCATTCTTGCTCATTTTTGTTTGTATTACATGATGCGTATCTTTGTACATGTGTTGTAATTGTTTGTTCGTTTATTCTCACTGGTATGATTCTTTCTGATATATATTTTATTTCTAGTATTCCTCTTGCTAGTCATGGTTCAATGACTATTCTCACACCGTGCCTTGCCCTTTCTTGCTGTTCCATTCCAGAGTAGACAAACGTGTAACTGAGTTGGATCTCCTTGCATCCTTCCCGCTTTATTTTCGTGTCCGCTATTCTCATCAATCCAATTTCCTCTCTTCCATTGTTTCTATAAGTTCTTCTTCTTTACTATTAAAACCGCAAACGTTCATTGTGCCTATTTTTTGAATCACTGATGTATCTCGCAGTCCATTAACATTGCTGGGTCTATATACATTTGGGTCAGTCCGTTTATACTTCTTATTTTTTCTACCAGCAGTATGAAGATCCCCTGCTGGCTTGCTAGGCCAGTCGCAGGTGTAGGGCAAAAATCTGACCATAAGGAGTCAATCCCCTATGGCGAGCAAACGCCCCGTTATCCCATGATCTCGCGGCCATGGTTTCCCGGTCTAAACCAGGTGGAGGTGGGGGTTGACTCGTGTAGTCTGCGGGTTATCGGCAGGCAACTAATTTTCTCTTTTCACCTCTCCTTGGAAAGGCTAGCCGATCCTAACGCGGCTGGGGCAGGTCCACACCTTCTAGACCGCAACCGTGTACTACCAGTCCAAAGTGAGGAAACTGCCTAAGCAAACCGTAGCCAAAAGCAAAAACACTCACGAGACCTTCACAGCTCAACAGCCTATCCGCCATTTTGGACTATGATGTTATAAAATGCTAGACTCCATATGTTTATAGACCACACGGCACTTGATGAGCATGTGGCCAATATCACACCAGCTGCCTTTACTTCCCAAGACATTTCTCTGTACGTGTTTTAAACTGGATCGACATGGTAGCAATTTTTAATAAACCGACCTCATTCAAACACGCGACTTCTGGGCCGGCAGGTAAACGTGCTAGCCATTGACTACCGCAGCCCCCTTCAGGAGTTGGTACCTATGATATTTATAATGTTATCATTTTTACTAAAAATCTTATGAAGCCGGTAGCTCTTCTTTTAAACTGAAGGCATGAAGGAATATCAGTATCAAAAATGGTTTGCAGCACACGAGTCATGGGGCTGGTAAAATATGATCACCAACGCCACACAACATGGAATATTAGCAGAAAAATGAAGAATAACTAGTAGCTCGATGACAGGAAAGACACACATAGATACAAGGGAAGGATTCGAACAAAGTCTTCACCAATGAAGACCAGATATCAATACTTATCTAGAAGACTACACCGGTCAGTTGGGCTAAGATGTTAACTTCTTGTCCTTGAATTGCTGACGTAAATTACACGTATCTCAGAAGTCGGAGTGGGTTGGCGTCTTGGCGAGGGACACTGGTATTAGGGGAATCTAATCCACGTGCAAATATCTGCACAGCGTTGAATACACTCGATATCAAAGCAAGAGAGCAAAAGAAACAACACAGAAAAGTAACCGACATGCTGTGTAATGTGTACAAAATAAGACATTGTGAACGTCTGCTGAAACTGAGTATGGTCTTTCAGGACACAACATTTTGTGGCGGGTCTTTGATTTCCTCTGACACGGTTCTCACTGCGGCCCACTGTGTTGGACAGTTTGAGATCACCTTTGGCTATCCCTTTCATCCGCGACACATTCAAGTCTTCCTCGGGACGCACCATTGTGCCGGGAACAATGGCATTTTCAGGTGAGTACTTTCTCAGTAATCCTGTAACGTCCTGTAAGGGATATGCAACAAAAAAAAATTAAAACAGCTTCATTAAAATATCACATGACATAGTGGATTATAGAGTCATAATCACTGATGGCTGTTCCGTACCAGGTAAATCAAGAAGAAGAAGAAGAATAAGGGGAAGAGAATAG
This sequence comes from Cepaea hortensis, assembly GCA_963921405.1. Classification (NCBI taxonomy): domain Eukaryota; kingdom Metazoa; phylum Mollusca; class Gastropoda; order Stylommatophora; family Helicidae; genus Cepaea; species Cepaea hortensis. The sequence goes on from OY992887.1 coordinate 82,481,132, forward strand.
GGGCAGGAAGAGGAGAAGACTGACGAAGAAGTAGCAGAAGGAAGAAGCAGAAGCTGAAAGAAGAAGAGAAGAAGGACGACGCAAGGGGTGGAAAAGAAGTCGAAGACCAAGAAGAAGAGGAGGAGGAGAGGAAAGAGAAGAAGGAGAAGATGAAGATGAAGAAGAGGAGTAGGAGAAGACGGAGGAGAAGAAGGAGGAGAAGAAGGAGGAGAAGAAAGAGAAAAAGGAGAAGAAGAATTGAGAGGAGAAGGAAGATAAGAAGAAAGAGGAGAAGAAGACGGAGGAGAAGAAGACAGAAAAGAAGAAGCAGGAAAAGAAGATGGAGGAGAAGAAGGAGGTGGAGGAGAAGAAGAAGGAGGAGGAGGAGAAGAAGAAGAAGGAGGAGGAAGAGCAGAAGAAGAAGAAGAAGAAGAAGAAGAAGAAGAAGAAGAAGAAGAAGAAGAAGAAGAAGAAGAAGAAGAAGAAGAAGAAGAAGAAGAAGAAGAAGGAACAGAAGAAACAGGAGAAGAAGAAGAAGAAGAAGAAGAAGAAGAAGAAGAAGAAGAAGAAGAAGAAGAAGAAGAAGAAGAAGAAGAAGAAGAAGAAGAAGAAGAAGAAGAAGAAGAAGAAGAAGAAGAAGAAGAAGAAGAAGAAGAAGAAGAAGGAACAGAAGAAACAGGAGAAGAAGAAGAAGAAGAAGAAGAAGAAGAAGAAGAAGAAGAAGAAGAAGAAGAAGAAGAAGAAGAAGAAGAAGAAGAAGAAGAAGAAGGAAGAAGAAGAAGAAGAAGAAAAAGAAGAAGGAGGAGGAACAGAAGAAACAGGAGAAGAAGAAGAAGAAGAAGAAGAAGAAGAAGAAGAAGAAGAAGAAGAAGAAGAAGAAGAAGAAGAAGAAGAAGAAGAAGAAGAAGAAGAAGAAGAAGAAGAAGAAGAAGAAGAAGAAGAAGGAACAGAAGAAACAGAAGGAGAAGAAGGAGAAGAAGAAAGGTGAGGAGAAGGAGGAGGAAAAGGAGGAGAGGGAGGAAATGAAGAAGGAGGAGAAGAAGAAGGAGGAGGAGGAGAAAAAGGAGGGGGAGAAAATGAAAAAAAGGAGAAAACGAAGGAGAAGGAAGAGAAGAAGAAGGAGAAGAAGGAGGAGGAGGAGAAAAATATGAGGAGAACAATGAGGAGAAGCAGGAGGAGGAGGAAGAGAATAATAATAATATAATAATAATAATAATAATAAGAAGAAGAAGAAGAAGAAGAAGAAGAAGAAGAAGAAGAAGAAGAAGAAGAAGAAGAAGAAGAAGAAGAAGAAGAAGAAGCGGCGGCGGAAGCGGCGGCGGCGGAAGCGGCGGCGGCGGAAGCGGCGGCAATGGCAGGAGAAGGATGAGGAGGATAATGAGAATGAGGAGGCGAGGGCTATTGCACTAAGAAGTTCTTAGATTTGTCTGCTTTTTAAATGAGGGATAAGGGTTCCCAAGGGGCAAGAGCCGTCACATGAGGCCCCTCGTCACCGTGTGTCATTCAGATGACTGCCTCTGCTGGTAACCCTGGCCAGATCAAATGCATGTAGATCTACACTTTGGTCTTTGCCAAACGGCCGAGAAGCATTTAAAAAAAAAAATATCTGTTAGTCCCACTATGCCTTTCGTCCCACTGTTGTCCACCAAGACCTGTCTGCCAGTGTTAGTGCTCGAGTTTGCAGTTTGGATGACCGCCTCTCCCCCCTGGCCAGATCAACTACAGGTATATCTACACTTTGATAATTCAACAGCAAATAATGTTTGGCTTACTGTTGTTTTAAGTAGTTCGTGTATTCTTTTCATTATATCATCCTCTTGTACGCACCTGACGAGATGCGACGAAATACACTTCTGTATATATATATATATATATATATATATATATATATATATATATATATATATATATATATATATATATATATATATATATATATATATATATATATATATATATATATATATATATATACCTATTATTATTCATTGATATTTCGTTTGCTAGTAAAGAGAATGAGAGCAAAGTGGAGAAAGAAGCGCATGCGAAGGTTGAGGAGAAAGATGGAGGCCCGATCCAGGTAGAAGCCCTATTGTGGATGCCTGTTCATGTTACTGAGTGAGATCATACACCAGGCCCTAGAGTCGTGCATTCAGCGATCAGCAGGCGGAAGAGACATACTAGGCCATGTCACCAAATGTATTCATGTCCGCAGTCCTGATGTCTGCCAATTTGATCATGAGGATTTACTGTTATCATTGACTATGTATGCGTGACTGACTTATTATATCCAATGAATATCTAAAAATTGGGGGATTACTTTTTTTTAAGGTATGGATATGCACTACTGACGAGCTCAAACAAGGGCGAAACTCGAGTATAGTGCTTCCATATTGACGTGGATAGGCCTTAGGTTCATACCGGAATGCGATCAGCGTTGCCAGTAGTGGGTTGTGCTCAATATTTAAATTTCAAATCCCGAAACAACCACATAATCAGTATGTTTATGTACCTGATAAAATATAATTTTAAGTGTAATCATTCAGACCTAAGCAATACGTGTACATTAGTTGCTTACCTTTTACTGGATGTTGCAATCAAACCCAGCATTTTTTGTTTGCTGTTTGTGATTTAGTAGGCAAGTTTTACAGTCAGCAGTTTGCCTTTGCTTTCCGAAGGACTAACCATACCATTGAAATCAACACATTGCGATATGCTACCAAATCGTCTGCGGTTGATTTTGAACCCACGAATCGGTGTGTCGGGGAGTTGTGAATCGTATGTACTGTCCCAAAGCCACAATTCCTGCGTGCGCTCACGCTTATATATATATATATATATATATATATATATATATATATATATATATATATATATATATATATATATATATATATATATATAAGCGTGGGCGCACGCAGGAATATATATATATATATATATATATATATATATATATATATATATATATATATATATATATATATATATGTGTGTGTGTGTGTGTGTGTGTATGTGTGTGTGTTTGTGTGTGTGTATGGTGGGGGTGGGGTGGATATGTGTGTGTGTGTGTGTGTGCGCGCGCTCGCGAGCGCGTGTGTGTGTGCGCCCAAATCAGAAAAATGAAAAAGCTTACCAGCAACGAAGAGAGTAATTACGATCTAACCACGGTTATCCGAAAGAGGCTTATGAAACTAGAACTTTATATAGAACTATAAGAAAGAGGCTTATGAAACTAGAACTTTATATAGAACTATAAGAAATAGGCAAACAACTGTAAAGATCACCGGGAAAAGAAACAGAGGCACACCAAGAGAAATGATGCTGGATGGATTGAGACTTTGGCATGGAGGAATATCTGCATCAGAGTTGATCCAGAACATCAAGAATCGAGATCTGTTGGAGAGACATGAAAACCTAAGCCAGCTGACAGGGCACATGATGATCATGATGATGATGATGATGATGCTGATGATGACGATCATGTATATTATTATAATAAGAAAGCCCCTGATACTGTATATGGTGTTGTGCTATCCACAGACAAATCAAGTCGTACACACTGCACGAGCGGTTCAATGACACAAATTACAACAACGACATAGCCGTTTTCAAGCTGGACACCCCCATAGACTACTCTGACGATGTGTTGCCAATTTGTCTGGAGACTCCTGACTTTCTCGAAGAGCTGCTGAAACCTGGTGAGGCAGGGAGGAGTGGCTGGACGAATTGTTTTTTTTTTTTTTTTTTGCGGGGGGGGGGGGCAGAGGGTTGGTCAGACAGACAGACGGATGGATGGATGGACGGACGGACTGACGGAGGGAGGGGAGGAGGGGAGGCGGGACGGACGGTCAGATGGGTGGATGGAGTGATGGATAGATTGAGGGATTGAGGGAGAGATTGACGGGCGGACAGACAGACAGACAGACAAACAGAGGGATGGATTGATGGAAGGAAGGAAGGACGGACGGTAGGACAGACAAGGATGGGTTGATGGATGGAAGTATAGGCGGGCAACGTATGGGTGGATTGGATGGTTATGTGGATAGTGAGTGCACAAAGGGACAAATATATTGGATAGATAGATGTATGACGGGTATACTGACAGACGTGCAGATAATGGATGGATGGACTGGACGCCTATGTGGATAGATATGTGAGCGAACGGACAGACTGATAATAGACATATATCACACTTATAATAATTTAATTACACTTTGCACCAAACTTAGAATATTTAATTCTAACGTTAAATCGGTACTGCTGTATAGGTCACAAACATAGAAAACGACGAAAACG